>OY735233.1:2961806-3009306 GCA_963457665.1 Thysanoteuthis rhombus
GATAAAAGTCAAAGCAGCAGACGATAACTACTCTTATTTGCTAGACTGTCTTCATTTCATTAACAAGCTTGTGTACTGCTGCTGGGTCAAAGTAGACTTTTATTCCGACGGATGATGATTACTGCAACTTTTGTCTTGCGTAAAAGAAAAATGGAAAATATTTAAAATGTATTTTTAGTATGATTCTATTTATTTATCAGAATGGAATGAACCTTTGCATATTTCTAACGTAAATTTTCTTTTTTTACGTTTGTAAGACTTGTCAGTTTAGTCCAGTCAGTAAGAGAGTAACCTGATGTTCACTTAGCCGTGATTTCAAATCACGGTGATGTTGATTTTGTACAGCGGTTTGGTTTGACGTGATCGGACAGACCAACGGTGAAGAGTCTACTCCCTTAGATTGTTCTTGTTATTGCAGTAAGTCAACTCCAGTTAGGGAAAATTTGGTGAGGATTGTTGTTATTATTACTGGATGAAAACTAAGTTACCACAAGACTTAACAATATCTCTGTCTAGGTTGACAATAGGGGTAACAACTGTCTTTACCTCTTCTGTCATACCTTGTAATAAGGCCGGAAATGAGTCCAATAGATCATTTAAGCACACTGATTATTATACAATCAGGTATCTTTGATGTACCCCCCCCCCAATAAAGCATGCGCTTTTTATCATTTTTATCTCTTTCCGGTGCTTCTTCGTTATCAGTAGACCACTCATTGCACCTTACTCCTCCATTTCGCCAACCATACATCCGTTCCGCCTTTTGTATGTTAACCCGTTTCGGGGTCGACGAAATTATATCGATGGTTCACCGTCAAGTGATAAAAACCTACGGTATTCAACCCCTTGGTTAAGTACCACCCTCCCCGCCAAAAATCTGAATAGTTAGTTGATCCTTCAACGACACGCCATAACACTATAACAGAATCTTTCTGCAGTTTGATTGTAACGAATAGTAGCCCGAGGAGGTAACACTACAAAAGCGAAAGGGATGTGCAGATCGACGAAATTGAAGAACGGGGTACAATGAGTCGCGTACACCTAATAAAGACGTATCCTCTTTCCTCATTTGTAAGTATTCAGATTGAAAGAAAATGGTTAGATTTCTTGTGGATTGCTTCGTGGCTTAAATGGTGGCGTAAATTCCCACGTGTACCAGAGGTAGGCAGGCGTTCAAGACAAGATGAAGTAAAACCTTGCTGATTTTCCAAACGGGCAGGCCCTCCTTATTTGTAAATATCGTTATGTTGGTACATCTGAGATTTTTCTTACTATTTTTTTTTTGAAACTGTATCTTCCAATAAGTGGGTCTTTGTCGTTAGTCACAACCAAACGCTAACGTCCATGAGTTCCAAGTATGGAAGCCAAAAAATGAAGTTACTTAGAACTAATCGCTTTTAATGCTGTCTAACGGCCAAACCGAAAGAAAATAAATGCTGCCAAGTACAACAGTGAGAAACTAATTTTCGTTTGTTTAGCTCTCATTTTTTTTCTCGTCGTGTACGGATTTTTTCTTAATCGATTACCCATATATAAACCGGCTTCATCTGTCTTATTGTAACACATGGTCTTCCAATTTCGATTTCTACATGAGTAAATACGGTGTTTCAGTTTTATTCCACACTACGACATGACTTTTGAGATAAAAAGAAAAGAAAAAGAAAAAACAGACGTATCTTAAACGTGGAGAGGTACAAAGCTTTCCTTCAGTTGAAAGAATTATCTCAGTCCTTGGAATATTTCTTTGTTTCTCCTTTACGTTCATTATAAAAAAAACTGATACCTAATCAACAATCCCTGCGGAGTTGGTAGAGAAATGTTGCATGGCTCTCGGGTCTGTGGAATTGGATATTGTATCCCAGTCAGACGATCTTCTGTGCCCTAGGACTTCAGTACCCGTGGTTTGCCTTCATACCCGTGGATGGATAGGATAGGGCGGGGACAGAATACGTTCTAGATAAGGAGGTCATTGAAAAGTGGAAGGGGAAAAAAAGAGAAAGGAAAAACAGATAAAGAGACAGAAAACATTTCGTTCATTGTCGGCCCCTGTCGTATTTAGTTCAGTTGTAAAGCGGGGAGCGAATGTTTTATATGCCAGACTATAAGACAAAGCTTTCCAATTTTTTTTAATGTTGGCGACGAACTTTAAAGAAATATTTTTTTGCGAGAAATATAAAATCAACATTTTCCAACTGTGATTTGAATTCACGATCATCTGATTGGAAGGCAGCTCTCTGACGAACTGTGCTAAACTGACAAGTCGTTTACATCTGCGAATCTATTTATTACTAGCTCTTGTATCCGGCGCAACATGGGGAAAAAGTTATCAATGTTTTAAGGTCATATAGTAAATTCCGACTCAGGGCATTTGGGACCGCAGATCTTCAGGTCGATCGAAAATGCCAAAATTAGCCTTTTATTGAAAATGACAAAATTGACCTGACTCTGAAAATGACCTTCAGAGCTCACCAGAGGTCAGCACCATCAATCCTATCTTTGTCTTCCGGTCAACTTACCCCCCCCCCGTAAACAAATCACCAGGTCAAGTTAGAAATTTGCTGCCCGTAGAATGCATCTGTCTCTGTTAAATTTGAAAATGCCAAGATTTACTTTACCCTGAATTGACCATTGGGAATCACCAGGGATCAGCACCATCTATCCTATGTTCATCCTAGAGTGAACTTACCCATGGGTGCAGCCACCTGAAAATTCGAAAATTGACCTGACCCATGGAAATTGACTTGCTTCAAATTGACCTTTACAGGTCATCAGAGATCATCACCACCACAATCGTATATTCATCCTGAGGTCAGGTTATCTGTACATGCAAACTTCCAACTTGTGTGATACAACCGTTTAGAGTTTTTTTAAAAACATAATCAGACACAAACATTCTCCGTCTTCCTGCGTGGTTTTTTAAAAGTCGCAATAATCATCTTCAGTCGAAGTAGAAGTGGGTGTTGAGTTTGACCCTGCAGCAGCCAGGCTTGTTCTTATTCTGTTGTCGCAGTTAGCAATGAGAGATTACCACTAAACGAAAAATGAAGTGTCCTTCATTGTTTTATCTCATGAAGACGCTGAAACAAGATTGTCCTATCGTTATCTCTGTCAACAAACAAACCATTTTAGTCTTGTCACTACAGGTAAAGTCTTAGAGTTACGGTCAGGGTAAGGGTGTCTGCAGATAACAGAACGTTGCGATATCTTTCAAACGACAGTAATTTGAGGAGAAGCCCAATCACAGCTCCCTCTAAGCTGTGCGTGCGTGAGTGTGCACACATATCTTGCAACCAGCACAAAAAGGAAATTGATGTGCGCAAAAAGTTTAGTTACGTATAATAATATAGTAATCAACAATAATACTTTACTAATTATCAAAAATGTTCATCCTAAATATTGTAGTTAATTTCAAAAGCAATCAAAACAGATATTTTTTTTAAATGCTGTTACATCATCTAAAAGATAACTTGATTTAAAATCGTTCTAAAGAAAAATTCGACACAAAAACAATTCCCTCTCCGTCATTTTCTATTTATTTATTTATTTATTTATTTGAAAATTTACCCCCTCTTTTGCTTTTAAGAAAATGCAGTTTTTTGCAGTCTTTCAGCATGGAAATTATCAATGCTCTTCCATAGGAATAGAGCACTCTAGTGGATGGGGAATATAAGCTAGATAAATATATCTCTTAAATTCAACCTTACTGACCGTCCAGTTCCGTGGAGCAGAGGTAGGATACCGGCCTCCGGATCTGAAGCGAAGGTTTCAATCCATCGTGGTACTGGATGGGAAAAATGAATAGTCTATAGCCACACTAAAGAGTTGTAATACAACGAAGCAGCTGTCTGTGAATGACACAATAATTAACGCTCCCCTCTTCAGGGTTGAGCATTCTTTAAGTGAAGTAACTCATTCATTGTAAGCTTATGCAATGCTCTTCCATACAACGAAACAGCTGACTGTGGATGACACAATGATAAATATATGTACTGTGTGTGAATTAAAAAGAAATAAGCAGGGGAAAACAATTTTTAAATAAATCTATCAACAGTGATAATAATAAATTCAATAGGAATTTGTGGGGTTCCACTCTACATTCTTCTCAAATTTATCGACGGAGGAAAAGTGCCCATCTTATAATGCTTTATTAAAAAAAATTGGCTTAGCCATGGTGGTCTCAGTTTGATTACTGAGCATGAAATGAAAGGAAATAAACAAAAGGCAAAACAATTTAGAAAAACACTTTATTCAAAGCAATGAATGCAATATATCTATTTACTTATTACTCTTTCATGAATTCTCTTATTGCTCTCCATTTTTGGTAAATAGGATTTTTTTAAAACAAAAATTTGAACTTTTCACTTCCTTGCGAAAATAATACAAAAGATTGATAATAAAGTGCAGTTTTGTCTTATTTTGATTCGTTTTTTCTTTCAATTAAAAAAAGAAAAGAAGATATCGAACGAAACTATTTTCATCTTATTGAAATTAAAAGAGAAAATAAACCGAAAACAAAATGAAACTGCCCGTCATTTCTATTTATCTATTTTATTTTATTTTTTTTTCGTCTTCGGCCACTAGCCATTGTCTGGAAGTGGAGCGTCCCAATAAACACTTTTCGGAAGGGAGCAATTACCATTAATTCATATGGAAAATATTTGTACGTTCTCAAAGTGTAAATTTGCGTAAGCTTTGTTTGGCAGTGCTATAATACTTACAGTAAAGAAAGGCTTAAGTTTTAAAATGGCACAAAAGTTTACAGTTGGTTTGCAAGGTGTGTTGATTGCCTACAAAGAACTGTTGTCCTCTCAGAGTGTTTAATAGTTACAAAGTCTACCTCACACGGAGTTGATCCTGGTTTCAATTCACAGCGAAAAATATGGAAAACTCGTCTTTAAGACAAGTTTCGATGTGCACTCCGCAGCTAAATGAGTACGCTCTAAGCTGTGTGATTGGGGTGGAGGTATCTCTTCGGTGGACTTGCATCCTAAAAGATTGTCTGTATAAGGTCCTGGTCTCGGTCACATTTGAAACTTGCAAGGATCACTCAATTGACACATGCAACAGAATCTGGGACTTTGTCACCGGCTGTCATACTCCATGAGGAAAAGATTAACATTTGTCTTTTCTTTTCTTACAAAGGACTGTATGTCATAAAAGTACGTGTGGTTACTGTCATATTTCAAGCCTTCCACGTCAGTCACATAAGATGACGGACATCGATCTTTAGCATCGAGGCAGGCAAACACAGAAGAAAGTTGCTTTTTCTTTCTTTTTTTTTCAGTCCCTAAAACTGTCTTTTCTTGATCACATTGTCGGATACTGGTATCCATTGTTTAGCATATATTTATATAGAGAGAGATAAAAATGACAATGGGAAGGTGAAGAGAAAAAACTCAAGAGTTTGGTGTTACATCTCACTTTTTTCATTATTCCGTGGGCGTAGTTGTTGGTTTTGTGCATTTTTTGTTGCGGTTTGTTGTTTTTTGTGTTCGTGCGGGGATTTGGGTGGCGTAGTGTGCTACCTGTGTTCCAGCAGGACTACCTAACATCCTCAGCCAACGAATTCAAATAAGAAGAAATATCAACTTTTGAAGAGGCCAGGAACACAGCTAGCAAACTACAACACGCTGAAACAAAAAAACAAAAAATACACAAAACCAACAACACACAAATTAACAGATTACGAAACAAACTCAAAACCCTATGTGAAACCAGCAGATGGAAAAACATGGGACACCAAAACCTCGTCAACAACACATACAAAAGAATGCTCAACTCACATCCACTGAACGGGACGTTCTCAGCCTCAGAGTGAAGTTCACCGGTATCTCAAAAACAAACATCAATAACATTAAGAACTACAGATATTCCGGCACGGACTTCAACAAAGACTTCATACCAAGTAATCATCATCGTCACCATCTATACAACAAACAACTGCAAGACATTACTACTCTGAAATATCACTGCATTGAAAATCCCTGCCAAGGGCGACGAAATGCACATCACCACCTCAGACAAGGGTGGAGCCGTCGCCATTAGAGACAGACACACTCTTACTGCAACAAAACCACCTTTCTTCTTAGCGACAATAACACAAAAACAACATGTTCATTGACAAACATCCAAGTTCAATTAATCCCTCAGAAATATACACAAGGCGAAAGTAAAACACGGACGAAACTCATAGAATACCACCTAACACTATCTAGACTCTGCAGCCTACCCCAACTCTACACACCATATTTTGTCATATTTTGCTGCTATGGGACAGCGAATAAACACCCTTTCATCCCAAAAATAAGCAGTGCATCCTATAAGGTAGCTAGAGCTTTAGCGGAAATCTTAACCCCACTCATCATCATCAGTATTTTATTGTCCATTGTTGGATATATACCTTCTCCAGGACCCGCCATATTTCTTTATCATGGGCGTCGTAGAGCCAGTATTTTCTGAATTTGTCTAGTTCATCTCTCCATTTTGTATTCCGTCCGCCCCGGTTTCTCATGTGATCTCTGGGGATCCATGTTGTGAGTCATGATGTCCATTGGTTGTCTGCCATTCTCACAACATAATCAGCCCATTGCCATTTGAGTTTTTTGATAGATTCTATGAGGTCTCGGACTCCTGTTTTCTTATATACTGTGCTGTCTTGTGATCTCTCCATGTATGGTTGAGCATAACTCTCTTATGCACTCGTTGCATCAGTTTGCAGGTCTGTCTCTCGGTTAGGTTCCATGTTTTAGCTCTATAAGTGACTATTGGGTGGATGTGTTAATTTTGCACTTCCTTGTTTTTTAAAGTTGAGCTTGCTCTGCCAAAGGCTTGCCATTCTAGGGTGATTCTCTACTTGATTTCTTCTTCTTTTGTGGGCTTCATAGAGATTCGTTGTCTTTGGTATATGTAGTGGTCTACTTTCCCGAGTTTTGCATCCTCAATTTAGGCAGATGTCCTTATTCTCGATGTGATTGTTACACAAAAAAAAACAACAAAAAAAAAAAACATGAAAAACCAAGTCATGGCCAGCCTTGATATATTAATTTATACCAACACCCCAGTTGAAAAATGCCTAAACCTACAAAATAACCACCTCAAGAAGGCGAAGATTAAACAAGCCCTACCCACTAATAAAATCATAAAAATATGCACACTCATAACAAATCAATGCTTCTTCAGCTCCAACAGAAACTCCAACCGATAGAAATTCGGGCTATTGATGGCGTCCCTGATAAGTGAAGTTTTAGCCTGTCTGTTCTGGAATTTCTGGAATCAAGCCCTTTCACATATATCATACCCAAAACAGCCTCTTTCTTTCGCTATATTGATGATGCCGTAATAATATACGCTCAGCAGAAATATCTTGACACTCTAGGTGCTGCACCAATTTCTGGCCTTTTCTTCGGGATCAAAGTGTAGTATCTGTTCCACGGCAGTGGCGCAGTTACTGACTCTTGCCCGTCGAATGGGCTGGAGATTGGCATGTGGGTGGTGTCAAAGACCGAGTGTTCCGGTGCAGTGAGTCAGCCAATGAGGTTCTACTGAGGCTGCCACTGCTAAGCGCATTGGAGTTGGACTCGTCCTTGGGCCCTTCTATTATTACTCGGCCCAGCTGCGGGGAATCCGTTACCCCGAGGCAGCACTGCTCCATTGCACTTAAAGGAGCAGGTCCCCTGGTGGACGCTTTCGTGGCGGAGGTTGTTTTAGCTTCTACGGTCGCTTGGCAATCGAAATCGCGTCGGCTGGAGCCATTTGTGGACGGATGGTTTCCTATTCTTCCCACGTTAAGCTCGACCTTGTGTTATATTTTGCTGCAGTGGGACAGCGAATAAACACCCCAAACATATTGGAACCATCCATCAAGTCCACACTGGAAAAAGATTCCAACAATCTACTACCTTTCCTACTACGCAGAACCAACATCACCATCAAAGGCAGGATCTTCCTGCAAAGCTGCCAACAAGAACGACCACATTTGTACTCCCAACACACTCCAAAAATCATCATCATCATCATCATCATCATCATCATCATCATCATCATCATCAGTCTTTTAACGTCCTTCGTTGGATATAGACCTTCCCCAGGATTTGCCACACTTCTCTATCATGGGCGTCGCGGAGCCAGTACTTCCTGAACTTGTCTAGCTCGTCTCTCCATCTTGTATTTTGTCGGCGTCGGTTGCGCATGTGATCTCGGGGGATCCATGTCGTGAGTTGTGATGTCCATCGGTTGTCTGCCATTCTTGCAACATGGCCAGCCCACCGCCATTTGAGATTTCTAATGGATTCTATGATGTCCCTGACTCTCATCTTTTCTCGGATGTACTGTGCTGCAAAAATTAGATCAGGACTAATAATAAGATTTTACCAAAGAGCCCTTAAAAGATGAAACCCCGAATACTTTGATGACGAAGAAGAATACCTCAAATGATCCCTCTGTTCGCTACAGTACCCACGAGATTTCATAAACTAAGAAAGGAGGACAGCACGCAAGATAAAAAAAAAAAAACAAATAAGATAAAATGAAAATACCGCCATCGCTAGACGTAACATATTACCCACCAACAAAACCACCATCAACCTCAGCTCCAACATGAGCAATATGGAAATACACATTGCCACCAACACCTTAACAAAGATTTGATAGAAAAAAAATCACTGCAAAAACCAATACCACCCGAAGCCGGCGTCTATGCAATTCCTTGAAATGACTGCAACAGATTTTACACCGGAGAGACATCGACACCTCTTAAAATAAAGATTATTCGAACATGAGAACCCTCAGACTGGATCTAAGGACCACTGCCCTGGTCAAACACAGGAACATACACAACCACAACCCCAACTTTCACAAAACCCATCTCATCAAGAAAATTCACAACTCCTCGACACCCAGATGCGTCGAAGTGGTCCTTATATTCCAATCCAATACAATAACGCAAAGGTGTCGCCACTTTCAGATAGCTAACCCCTGAAATACTTGGATTTTAAAATATATTCAATACATTACAACAAAAAACGATACAAGCACACATATACCACCCCTTTAAGAAAGGTAAAATCCACTCCCACCCTACCCCACATATACTAACACCTATTTATCAAATGCTAGACACCACCTCTCCATCCTGTAGTAAAGATAATAAAATCCACTTTCCCTGAGAATGACTATTTTAGCCCTTCACTGTCCTTCTTATCAAGGACAAGCCGAATACCCACTGAGGCAGGAAACAAACACCCCCTGACCCCACCTCTCATTGGCCCATCTCCTTTCAAAACAAATGTTACCATCATTTGGACATATGCAAATACCCTCTCCTGTTCCTATTAACATCGAAAGACGGTAATATTCACATTCTCTTCTTCAGTATCAAACTTGTAAAATGCATTTTTCCCCTTAGAACCGCTGCATATACTTTTTTCTGAAAATAATGTCAGGCCTCCGTCCAAAGCACAGAATAATGAAAAATTTTGAGATGTAACACTTATCTCTTTTTTCTCTTCATCTTCCAATTGTCATTTTCATCTACATTGGTCAGATCACTTCACAACTACAATACAAACACACACACACACACACACACACACACATATATATATATATATATATATATATATATATATATGTGTGTGTGTGTGTGTGTGTGTTATGTATTGAGGAATGGAGATATATGATCCGAGAGAATGATTATAAATTGCGTTATATTATATAAGAACTTATTTGAAATGGGCTCCCGTAATTACACGGTTAATGTTAATTGCTAGACAATTGCTCAGTTTAGACAATGTAAATAGAATAAGCAATTCAAGAAAATGGGGCTGCTACGGGAATCGAACCTGCCATCGATAGGATAGCCGCTTAAACGTAGCGATGGTCATTGAGCTAAACAGCCGTTAGTAATGCAAAGGCCGAAATACCTGTTATCGGATCACGTATATCCATTTCTAAGCTGAGTGATATATTAACCGTATAACGACGGCAGATCATTTCAAATAATTTTCTACGTAATAAAACGCAATCTATAATCCATTCTGTCGGACCAAACATGTCCATTTCTCAAATACACGTACAAATACATATATATATATATATATATATATATATATATATATATATATATATATATATATATATATATATATATATATATACATGTGTGTGTATTTGTATTGTGGATATGAAGTGATCCGACAGAATGTAGATGAAAGTGACTATTGGAAGGTGAAGAGAGGAGTTTTTCTCTTCACTTTCCAATTGTCGCTTCCACCTCTCTCTCTCTCTCTTTATATATAAATATATAAACAAAAATATACAGGGGAAAGTGTCTTGCGTGGTATTTGTTGGCTTCTGTTTCTTTTTATAGCGGTGATTGCGATACAAAATAGTTTTCATGGCGTACATCCCTTTGTCAGTCCCATTACATCAATTGTCTTATCTTGTGGCGTTGAAGAGAGGTATTTTGGTCGAACTGCCAAAGGACACATGTTTCTCATAGAGAAAACATAATTATTGGCAGGGTGTTGTGCTTTTTATTACATTGAGTCATGGTAAAATGGAGATGCCTGTTCTGTGCTTGCGAAATATCTGTGTCAATATTTTCAGGTTTGTCTAGCTGTTCGTATAAATGGACGCACTCTTTTCCATGCAAACAAAATTGATCGTTTACAATTTGTTTGTGTTACTATCAAACCATACTACAGGTAAAAGCCCTGTGATCCGACCATCTTCAGATTTGATCGAGTTTTCCCAAATTGAACATAACTCAGACAGTGTCTGTTTCAAAGGAGCTTGTTTGGAAAGGGCCATAATTCATGGTGTGTGGAGTAGCCTGCCATAATGGTCAAGTAAGATAGTTTTCTGTCTTTAGTACGAAACTATAGCCCTGTGATCCGACCTTCTTCAGATTTGATCGAGTTTTCCCAAATTGAATACAACTCAGGCAGCGTCTGTTTCAAAGGAGCTTGTTTGGAAAGGGCCATAATTCATGGTGTATGGAGTAGACTAGTTTTCTGTCTTTAGTACGAAACTATAGCTTCAAACATTTCCGTCACTTCTGTTAAGTATTACCTCTCTAGATAATTCTAAAGAGCGATGTCAAGGGTGATAATAAATAGAAACTATGAAGAAAGATCTACAATCTATCATTTATTTTTTTTATTTTAGATTTCTCGAACTGTAGATCCTCAAATCTTCACACTAGACACTGGACTGCCTTGTATTGAATAATATCTCGGGTGCATATCGATTTTGCACAAAGGCCAGTTGTCGAGCAATCCTGACATGCACACAGATATTTATTTGAATGTAGTTGTAAAAAGGTAAATAGTGAACGCGAATTTTATATTAAGTCATGATCTCACACAAAATTTAGTCAAACAGGTCTGGTTAGTGAAACGGCGACATGCTTTCATAGAGGAAATAAAAACGTTATCGTCTGCTTTTACCGGGAAGGAGGAGGCTTAGATAAGAAAGACACCAACCAAAACAAACAAACGAATAATCAGAGAAACAAATAAACCGGTCTGGTTAGTCACTAAATAGATACCATCATGTGGCCCATCTTCCTGGGTTGCATGTCATGTTGGGGTAATCAATTAAAACATTTGAAAAAGTGTGATTGATGTATTAGTTAATTCTCTCCCATTTGTTGGGTAGTGATAAGAAACCAAGGGCGAATGCTGTTGGACACAGACTAAGCATAATTTCGCATAGATTTGCATTGCAAACTGAATCCATCACTTTAAACCTATTTAAGGGGGATTTTTGATTAGCAAAAATACTTTTTCTAGTCATAATAAGAAGTAAATGTTGAAATGTTCAGCCCTCTAGCTCTATTGTTGTGGCCTGTACGCGTGATGCATACATAAAAAGCCTGACAGCCAGCCAGAACAACTTGAAAACTGAAGAAACTTATGTTGACAGTTTCGGTGACAGGTTGGGTTGACTGTTTCAAATGATCACTTCTCTGCGAACAGTCTCCTCACAGTAAGTTCACGCAAACGATTAAGTACTTAGTCATCTTCCAAGTCATTTCTGAGATTTCCCTAACATCGTGCAAAAGATTGGGCTGGAGACTTGTGTATCAACCTCATATAGAGGAAGCCATTTATAATGATCACGTAAGGACAGGGCTTTCTAGATTGCAATAATCAGTCGATAACATTAAGCAGGAGACTTGAAAAATTGGAACAATTTACTTTGATTTCTATAAATTGAATTGATTGTTGAAAGTGCATCGGTTGTCATAAATTCATTGTTATGTTATTGAACTCATTGTTATAAACAACTCAACATTATAAAAAACACTTACCTAATTTATTTCCAATTTTAAAAAAATAATGTGTTTGAGACGACTGATTTGACAGCAATAATCGGGTGATAACGTATGCGATTATAATAAACAGCGTCCTCAGTACATCTCTTCCAACACCCAAAAAACTGTCCATAGACAATGGTCCCAAAAGATATTTGCAACAATCCATTTTAAATTTTCAGTTTAAAGCTCCAACTGATTCACAGATGTTGATTAGGGGTGGATCAAGGGATTTTTTTCGATTGAGGAATACTGTTATTAATCTGCGGTAGGCCACCATGGGGAAAATAGAGGTTTGTTAGAAAATAATGTTTCTTGTTACCTACTTAGCGAAATTTGATCATTTTTTTTATGTAAAAAAAGGCTTTGATTTCATTTTGATTACATAAATTTTTTATTGTAAAAAAAATGGTTGTTTTTATTCTTGTTTTGATTAGATAAACTTTTGATGAAATCAAAACTATATATTCATTTATTTTTTGCAAAACAAAAAAAAATTCGCCAATCAGACAATTTCGACGATTCGTTATAACATATACACAGAATCGAACATAAATAAGTACACCCCTACCATATTTTTTAAAAATAAAACGTTGGCTGTCTTCTAAACCAAACATACCAGGATTTTATAATTTCTACTGGAACATTATACAATTTTGTAACCAAAAATATGAAAATGTAACAGTTCAAAAATAAAAACACCTCTGCGAAAGAAGTTATTAAAAATCAATATTCGATGTGGTCACCTTCAATTTCTACCACTGCTTGTAGTCTTAATGATATTGACCTCACTAAATTTGCACAAAGAATCACTGGAATGTTCTTCCACTCTGATGGTATGCAGTCTTTCAATTCTGTCTCGTCGGAACGTCGTCGTTTTTCGTCTTTCCATTTAAGTGCATTCCACAAGTGCCAATGTTTTCTTAGAGGAATGTTTTGGGTCTTTGTCAAGCTGGAACACAGCTCTTCTTCTCAAGCGTTTGAGTAAAGGCAACATGTTTCCTTTCCATATTTTGAGGCAATCTTCAGCATTTATGATTCCATCGATGGAATGCAGCTCGTCAGTATTATTAGAGCTCAACCAATCCCAGATCATGATGTTTCCACCATCATACACAACTGTTGAGAGCAAACACTTTTCCTTGAACACCTCGCCATGACACCTCTAAACTTGTCGGATACCATCAGTCCCTAGAAAGCATATTTTTTCTTTATTCTCCTGTGCATACTGTAAATGATCCTGCTTGTGTTTTGATATCAAGACTGGTTTCTTACGCAGTCGGCGGTCATGTAAGCCTATCTTGTTCAGGGTACGTTTGATTGTTGTAATCGAAACATTCACGACACACACTTTTTTTTTTTTTTACTTCATTAGCAACACCCACAGCTGAGTTTCATCAATCAATTTCCTTTTGAAACGAATAGACTTTGGGATCAGCTTGCATGGTTGACCTAATCGCTTCTGTACACCGATTTTCCCACTTTTCTTGTTATTTTGCGCCATTTTGGCAACGGTATTTTTGCTTAACATCAGACGAGAAGCTATTTTTGGTAGCCACTGGTCTGTCTGTGCAAATAAAAAATACGTACCTTCAAATCAGGAGTTATTTTCCACGTGAAGCCATATCTGAAAGAAATGTCTGTGCAGTGAAAACTGTCTTTATAAGAATTGTTTAAACATTGTGTACTCTACATTAAATTCTTTTTAAATCCCACACAATAAATAATCAAGTTTGGTTTGAAAATATACTTACAATATAGAATGAAATGAACATTTATAAGCCTATCTTGTTCAGGGTACGTTTGATTGTTGCATTCGAAACATTCACGACATACACTTTTTACTTAATTAGCAACATCCACTGCCGAGATATTTTTGGACCATTCTATGTATGTATTTTTGGTAATAGAGTGTCTGTGCTGTAGAGTTTGGTAATAGGTAACTAATGATATCCGTTTTAATTGTATGGTGCTGCACTAGAAATCCTGGTATGTTAAGTTTAGAAGAAAATTAACTTCTTATAAACAATTGGATGGTGCGTGCTCAGTTATGGGCGGTACTGGGTACTGATTCTTCTTTTTTGATCTAGTTTTTTTTTTTGGGGGGGGACGTTAATGGAGGTATGCGATCCCTGAGTGCTTTCTATTTTTCAAATGTAAGTGCTTCCCCGGAGAATTCCCCTTAACTTCCATTCATCACTTCACAAAGGCAAGCAGAAGAATTCGAAAAGCAGTCACAAATGGAAGGACTCCTTATTTCTTTGTTCGCTTTCCTCTGACGCAGTGCGTCATCCTGACTTTGCCAGCAGGGACAGAAAATCAAAAGCGTGTAGCAAGAGATTCTTCTAAGGTCTGGTTAGTCACACAATAGAAACCGTCACGTGACTAACGTTTAATGACAAGTGTGGTTTAGGGGGTGATCAATTGAAAAAATTGGAAAAAATAAAGACTCATCAACGAATAAGTAACTGCTTTTGTCTCTTGTTGGTCGGTGATCACTAAAAAGAATTAGAGAGAAAACAAATGTGATACAAAGTAAGGGACCAGTTTTGCAAAAAAACTTACATTGCCAATTGAATACCCCTCTTTGAAATTCTATAGAGTTGGAATTTCACGAAAACAAAAATATGTTTTTTTGTAGACACAATAAGGAATAAATGTTCGTTCCTCTAGATCCTTCAGTGTGGCCTGTACGCGTGAAACCAATTTGAAAACTGAAGAAACCCGTGTTGACAGATTTGGTGACAGTTTTGGTTGACGGTTTCAAATAGGTTAGGGTAGAGTATTATTTTTCCGTGACTTCCTCTCCCCCACCCCCATCATTGCCTCGTCCTTTTAGAAACTCTCAAGCAAAACTGTCACCAAAACCGTCTATATAGTTTTTTTTCCCTTTTTAAGATGGTCTGGCTGTCTATTTGTCTGGCTAGATATGTATCATGCGTACTGACAGCACCAATGGAGCTAGAGGGCTGAACATTCCAACATGTGCTCCTGATTAGATCTAGGAGGAACGATTTTCTTTTATTGAAATTCTCCCACCCAAGATGTTTTTTTCTGGCGAGGGGTGTCAATTTCCAATGCAAATTTATGCTAAACAAGTCCCTTAATTCGTGTCTGGCAGCATTAATGCTTTTCTTTTTTGTTTCAAGTGATCGCTGCCCATCAAAATGTGAAAGAAGTAACTTAACACTGATCCTCTCTTTTTTTCCAATTTTTTAATTGATCATCAAAGAATATGCTAGCAAAAGAGATTGGCCACATGATAGTATCTAATAAGTGACTAACCAGATACATTTATTTGTTTGTTTATTTGTCTATTCATTTGCTTGTTTGTTTTGGTTGAAGTCTCTCTTACTCCTCTCTACCTTCCCCGTAAAAGCAGACGATAACGTTTTCTTTCTTCCAGAAAAGCATGTCGCCGTTTCACTCCTTTTATCATCCACAGCAAAAGATTAAAAAAGAAAAAGTCTCTTCAGAGCATACGACTCCAAGCCCCCCTCCCCTACCCCTGCCCCGTGAAGGCAATAAAAAAAAAAACCAAAAGAGGGGAAGGTTGTTTTTTTTCTACTTTGGATTTTTATATCGTCTTTGTTTACCTTCGGAAGTGTGTCATGGAATGATCATAGTGAATGACTGGCAATCCATTCCGAGGCTGTGAGCAGTTACATTATGCTAGAATTTTCTCTTTTTTCAAGCTTTTTCTCTTCCAGAAACCACCACCACCACTACCATCATCATCATCACCACCATCATCATCATCACCACCATCATCATCATCATTCCATCCGACGTGCCAATTTTGATTTTTTCGGGTTATTTCGAGAACGGTATCTCAGATTCGGGCAGTATTTTATTACGAGAACTAGTGTACAACGCTTTTTTAGCTACAATATCAGCTAATAATTTTTGAAAATACGGTCATTTGAGGGAGATCACTCATGGCAATATTTATGCTATCGTATTTTCGTACCGAATAAGCAAGGATTTAATAATAATAATAATAATAATAATAATAATAATAATAATAATGATAATAATAATAATAATAATAATAATAATGATGGACTTCAGAATAGAAGAATGCACACTTATGGTAATGCACAAAGAAAAGCTCACCGCAGCAGAAGGAATCGAATTACGGGCACCAAAAAGATCAGAGCATTGACCACACAGGACTGTTATTAATACCTGAGAGTTCTCGAATGTAAAGCGATAAAACGGGAAGAAATGAAAGTTAGAATAAGAAAAAAAAATACCTTAGGAGGAGAAGAAAAATATTAAGAGACCAAGCGAAATAGCAGAAATCTGATAAAAGGAATGAACGCATGGGAAGTATCGGTAGTAGGATACACAGATCCATTCCTTGAATGGAAAAAGGAAGAACTCCAATCAATGGACCGGCGGATGACAAAGTTTATGGTAACGCACAAGGCTTTACAGTCCGGAGATGACTGAGGTAGACTGTGTGTGAAGAAGAAAGAAGGCGAAAGAGGACTCATTGTGCTCAAAAAACCAAAATGGAATCAGAAAAGTGTGTGCAAGTAAATAATGAGGACATTCTAAAGTGCCGTAAGCAATGCAATGAACAGCAGAAAAGTAGAAAACGAAGGAGCAGTACAATAAATAATGGAGAAAAAAATTGGAACAGAATTTTAAAAAAATATACGATATATAATTTAAAAGATGGATGCAAAATATTGCAGATGTTTTATCATGGACATGGCTGCGTAAAGGGAACTCGAAAAGAGAAACAGAATCGATCATCATGGCAGCCAAAAACAAATGAACCAGGACAAACTATGTCAAGGCGAAAATCGACAGAATCCAAACAAACAGCTTATGCCGCCAATGTGGAGAAAGAGATGTGGGAATATAGTCAAGTAGCCTAGAAAGAGCACAGAAACAGACATGAGAGGGTAGCAACGGTGATACACTGGGAGCTGAGCAAACGGATAGGACTCAACCATGCAGACAAATGCTATCACAAACTTAGGACTTTCCTTGAAAAATAGAAGCCACAAATTACTCAAGGACTTTGACTTCCAAACTGACTACCCCATCCAAGCGAAAGGACTAGACCTGGTAATTGTGGACAAGGGTAGGAGAACCAGTCAAATAATAGACGTAGCCTTATCTGCAGATCACAGAGTAAATGCGAAAGGGTGAAAAGCTTGGGAATAACCAGGACGTAGTGAGGGAACTGAAGAAAATGTGGAACGTGAGAGTCAGGGTAGTACTGGTAATAGTTGGTGCACTCAGACCCGTACCAAAGACATTGAAAATAAGATTGGTGGGACTGTGGAGAAGAGACCTAACAGCCAAGAAAAAAAGCATGGTGGCGACGGCACAAACCACAGCTCTGCTGTAATAGGTAAGGACGAAATGAGAGGAGACCTGAGGAGACTTAGTCACTCAGTCGTCAGCGATAACCATCAAGCAGTCGGGGTGAAACAGTTATCCACAACACAGCTGTGGACTGTGAGGGTGTCGAAAGAGCTCGAGACTTGAGGAGACTTGTTATCAGTCATTCTCCAGCAGTGACCACTAGGAAACTGGTGTGAAAATGCAAATAATTAATAAATAAGTAAAATAATCAATCTTTCTTAGAGAATGATACAATCTTTTTAAAAGCATCAAACGTACGATATTCTCTGGGGCTTGGACATATAAACCGATCAAATTAAACTGGCCAGAAGACGGTATTTTATGGCGAGGACCAGTGTACAAATGATAATAACAGTAATAATGATAATACTGCAACGCTAACTGTCAATAATGACCCAACAGAGGAAGGGAAATGAAAGCAGAAACTCAAATTGTAGCACTGACATGATAGGCGAAAGAGAGAGGAGACGTTAGCTGAAGACCAGAGTAGACTTATTGTCGCTCAGCCTTCAGCAATGACCACTGGGCAACCGGTGAGAAACTGTAAATCGCAGCATTACTGCGACCTATGAGTACTAGGAGAGGAGGGCTGGAGACTTGAGGAGATTTGCTGTCACTCAAACTCCAGCGGTTACCACCAGGCAACTGGTGTGAGATTGCAAATAATAATGACAACAACAACAACAACAACAACAACAACAACAACAATAACAATTACAATAACAATAACAATAATGATAATAATAATAGACAAATAAATAGTAATAAATAACAAGGAAAGAATATTTGTCTAATAATGAATGTTGCTATTAAGGCGGATCAAATCGTTTGAGTCTTTCTAGATGACTTTCATTTGTGACCGGATACCAGAATAAGCTACGTTTAGCTGATATAGATGTATATTCATGAAAATGTTTATGATAAATCAATCGAATGACGTAGGAAAACATAAATAAAACCGTAGCCTAATGATAACAAAAGCATCTATTTTACACAAAAACATTTATTTTCCAACATAATTTCCTCTCGTGTCAATGTTTTCCTCGGCAGAACTGTCTTTGAAGTTTGCTCGGCTGTTTATTGCTAGTGCCATCATTTAACAATCGTACGTTGTTTACAAGCCAGAGGAAACATTGAAAAGCTAAGGAAATTGTTCCTTCATGAGCTTACGATAACGAACGTGAATGGAATAAACAATTGAAGAAAATGGGGCGGCTGCAAGAATCGAACCGATAGGGTAGGCTGTTTCAACGTAGCGTTGTTCTAATCATTGAGCTAAACAGCCGCCGGTAATGCAAAGGCCGAAATACCTGTTTTGACGCCATATTCTCATCTCGTTTATCCTCGTCTATTCGTCACTTTCAATGCGACAGTTATCGTAAAATGGATATATACGATCCGACAGAATATTTGAAATGATCTTAACCAATTGATTACATTGTTAACCTATTGACAATGAACATATAACGTTAAGCGTAACCCTTATTTTGATGGCTGGAATCGGCTAATTTGTTTGAAAATTAGCTATGAAATGAAATAAAATCAACTAAATGTTTTTTTTTAAATGGCCAGATTTTCAGGTAACTGCTAACGCAGATTTATATTGGCTATATAGGGAAAAATCGGCTAGACCAAGCCGAAAGATGTTTGATTGGGCATCCCCGAATTTAGTTGAAAGTTTGCCATAAGAGAGTACGAAGATAAAGAAAATAAAAATGACCGAAGACACTGAATTTATATCGATGAAATATTTTGTTGAAAATGCTGCAAACTTTAGTTTCATCTTCCGATGGTATCGAAACTAGTTGTGGTATATAAACATAAATTGTTCATATACTTCTGTTTGCGTCTTTCATCTATTCACTAAATGTTTATAACTGTTTCGTTTTCAGAATCCCTAGAACGGTTACATGATAAACAACTGATGATCCTAACAAGAGAAAATTTAGACAGAGTTCCATAATAACAAAGTATATGTAAAACACATTAAAAAAAACTGAAAAAAATCACTTAAATTGCATTAACAGATATTAAGAAATAACTGACTGAAGTGACACAAAAACATTTTTGAAAAAGTAATGTGTTTAATGCTGTGAAGCTAGGTAATATATATATATATATATATATATATATATATATATATATATATATATATATATATTTATATTTATATATACATATATATATATGCATATGTATATATATATGCATATATATATGCATATATATATGCATATATATATATATATATATATATATATATATGGTTTTATTTACAATGTTAAAAGGGGGTGGATATTAAAAGGGGAAAAAAGTTCCTCCTCAATAAAAGAGAAGAGACTGATTTGCTTTTGATTTTGACTATCTCGAAGTCAAACCGTGAAGAGTGAAAGATAATTTCCCCTGCGATTTCAACCCCTAGGAGTGAAAAAAAAACTCCTACTTTATTTGGACCAATGAAAATGAAAGTAAACTTCCCCTTTCGATATAGACACCTAAAAATGACGAAAAATTTTACCCCTAGTTTTTGACCCCTGAAAGTGAAAAGAAAATTTCCAGTTGATGTTGACTTCTAAAAATGAAAATAGATGTTCCCTTTCGATTGTCACAATCGAAAGGGGACGTTTATTTATTCTGAAAGAGAAAAAAACTCTCCATTCTCGATTTCGAAACGAAAACATGGAAAAAAATTGAGCTCAATTTTGAAAAGAAAGGAAAAAAAAAGTTCCTCGTTCATGTTGTCCCTCAAAATTGGAAAAGCCTTCTTTGATTTTGATCCCTAAAATCGAAAAGAACCCTCCACTTGAGTTTGATCCCTAAAAGAAGAAAATTCCTTGGATTTTGACGTTCAGAAAAAAGAAAATTATTCTCCCCCTCTCGAATTGGACCACTAGAAGAGGAGAAAAAATCTCCCCAGTCATTAGACCCTCTTAGAGCAGAAAAGAAAATTTCCTTGGATTTCGACCCCTAAAAGTAAAAAAAAACATTATTATTGATTTTGGCTCCTAATAGCAAAAAGTAAGAAAATTCCTTTAGATTTTGCCATAAAAAAATATAAGAAAAAAATGCCCCCGGATTCTCACGTCCTAAAGTGGAAATAGGTTCCCCCAATAGTTTACAAAATCTTCCCCTCAAAATGGATCCCTAAAAGTAAAGAGAAATTACCCCTCGATTTTGACCCCCTGAAAGAAAGAAAAAATCCACCCTAATTCGTCTCTTAAGAGTAAAGAAAAAATCCCTTTGATTTCGTCTCTAAAAGTGAGGAAAAATGTCTTCCTCAATTTTGACCCCTGAAAGTGCCCCGCCCCCCTCTCAATAGAACCTTCCTCCATCTTTGACAGCTACGCCTGTTCACTTAGCAATACGCAGATGCCTTCAAGTGGATGTAACTGACACAGTTAAATAAAATTTCATTCATGTGCTAATGACGCAATAAAAATGCCGATTTTAAGGAATGATATAAGAAATAGAAAAAGTAATAAAAACAAAGATAACAGTAATTTGTTAGTGATCAACTGAATGGTATTATACACGAAGCTCATTGTAATGCAAATTTCTATTATCCACGTATATAAAATGCAACGTGTATCAGCCATATACAGCGTATAAGCCATCATCTTTGACGGCACTTGCACTGGTAAACTGTCTTTAGATAAAATATAATTCTATTTATTTTTTTCATTTATGTTTTTATAATCTTACAGTATCAAAATCTCTCACATCATTGTAAATATACATAGAGTAGGCACCAAATTTTTCGAAGGCCCCAAATTTTTCATAGATCCCACATTTTTCGTCGACTGTAGGCACTGCGCCTAATTTATGATACGGCCCTGCCTATGTATATTAATGGGCAATATATGTTTATTTTAACGGCAAATAGTGTCTCTGATCATTGTGCCGGAGAAAGCAGTTGGTATGCCCTCGGCCTCTTTTCCTTTTCGTGTCGATTGGCTCCAGATACCCACCCTGGTTCCCCTGCCACCCGCCAGCAATTACTTATTGATGCCCGTCGCCTCATGTGGACGGACAAGCAGAACTGAACACTTTATTACAGGGGCTCATCAAAAGCGCATTAAGTTTGCCATACATCCGCCCAGATGTGGCCAATACATCGCATTCTCTCTCAACAAACGACGTTTGCTTATATTTCACAAAGAAGTCCGTGCAGTAAACCGAACCTTTACACAGAGACCAACTTCTACTTCGACACAGAGAACTTTCCCGTCTTTCTTTCTCCCTTTCTTTATTTGCTTCTTTCTTTCTTTCTTATTCTCTTTCTTCTTCAACATTATCTTATCCCTCCTTTTTTGTCTATTTCTATCTATTTCTAACCGTCAACCAAAACTGTCCACCTCAACATAAGCTTTGTCAGTTCCAAGTGGATATGTCTGGCTGAAAGGTTATGTATGCATCGCGCGTACAGGCTGCACCATTGGAGCTAAGAGGCTGAAAAATTACTCCTTTCAAAGTTTTTAGTTTTTCGTATGTTCCCCACAAAAAGTTCTTTTCTTCAATTTTCAATATGAGTTTATGCTCTGTGGATCCCTCCCTTAGTTTGTAGCTGACCGTCTTGAAGCTCTTTTAAAGAAAATTCAGGTCCTTTCAGTGATCACAGCCCAACTAACGGCAAAAGAACTAAATTATTCATTGATCATCACTTTTTCCAACTTTTAATTGATCTCCCCAACATGTTCTGCAATCAAAAGCTGTTGATCACAGTTTCTATTGAGTGACTAACCAGATCTATCAATCCATCTATCTATCGATCTATCTATCTATTTATCTGTCGTTCCCTCTTTATCTATTTCAGTATTTCTCATTTTCTTTTTCTGTCCTTCTTTTCTATTCTTTCTTTCTTTCATTATTTCTTACTTCTTCTTTTTGTGCTTTCTTTTTTTCTCCATTTCTTTCTTTTCCGTTTCTTCCCTCTGATTTTCTCTTTCTTTTTCCTTTTCCTTCTCCCTTTTCGACGTTTCTCCTCCCTTGCCTCCCATCTTTCTTTCTCTTTCCCTCTCCTTCTCCCTTTTCAACGTTTCTTCCCCCTGACTTTTTGCCTTTCTCTCTCTTTCTTTTCCCTTCTCCTTCTCCCTTTTCCATGTTTTCTCCGTCTTTCTGTCTTTCTTTCTTACTTTTTTGTTTTTCCTTCTTTCTTTTTAACGTCTCTTCTGGAATATCTTTCTTTCTTTCTCTTTCTCTTTTTCCCTTCTCCTTTTTCAACGTTTCTTTTTCTGTCTTTCTGTTTTTCTCTCCTTATTCCTCTTTCTTTACCCTTCTCCCTTTTCCATGTTTCTTTTTTCTGTCTTTTTATCTCTCTTTTTCTTTCTTTCCCCTTCTCCTTCTCCTTTTTCAACGTTTCTTCTTTTTTGTTTTTCTCTTCCTTCGTTCTCCTCTCCCCTCTCATCAATGTTTCTTTCTTCTGTCTTCCTGTCTTTCTTACTTGTCTTCTCTCTTTTTTCTTTTTCTTCTTCTCCTCCTCCAATGAATTGTATTTCTATCTTTTTGTCCTTTTTTCTTCTTTTTTTTCTCTTTCCTTCTCCCTTTTTTCAACGTTTCTTATTTCTGTCGTTCTCTTTTCTTTCTTCCCATTTCCTCTCTTTTTTTCTTCTCTTCTCCTCCAACGTTTCTCTTATTTCTTATTTCTCGCCTTCTTTCTTTTTCTTTCTTTTTTTCTTTCTCCTTTTTCTTCAACATTCTTATTTCTGTTTTTTTCTTTTTTTTCCTTCAATCTTTCTTCTTTTCTCTTCTTTCCTTATCCAACGTATCTTCTATCTTTCTTTTTCCTTTCTTTCTTTCTTACCTCCTCCTTCTTCCTCCGTCTCCCTTTCATTATCTGTCTCCCTCTTTCCCTTCTCTTTCGTTTCAATTATCAGTGGTTGAAAAGTTTCAACTGCAAATAATGCTTGCAAGTTATCAAATCACCAATTGAGTTAATGTCTTAGTTTCCCCGGCTGCTTTACGAATTGATTAACTTTTTCCAATTCTATATCGAATGAAAGTAAACAGCACTTTCTGCAAATCGTATGATTTGCGGATCGCTCTGGAAGGACTACCATATCCGCTCAAAGCCAATCTTTATTCATTTCAACACTAACAATAAGTTCAACATTGCGTCTACCGTCCGTCGTTGAGGTAGCAGAAGAAGAATGAGGAGGAAAAAGAGCAAGTCTTTCTTTGAGTCAATTTTATATTACGATATGGAGATATTCTACAAGTATTATTTTCAGTAAAAAATCGTAGTCACTTTGGCGTTTTTTGGTCATTTATGGCTTCAATAAGGACTTCAAATATCTTATGACATCATTAGCAGTTCGCATAGAAATTAGCCAGAATAAATGTTGCACTTTTTAATGGCGTCACGTCTTTTAACGACATCGTACCTTTTGATAGAAAAACATCTCTTCCTTTCTTCCTATTTCCGTTGTTTAACATAATTGGGATCGACTAAGATACAGAGCGTCTTTTAGAGATGTGTAGATGCATCTAAAAACTAGCGTGATACTATTTTCCTACCATTTCCCTTTATGTGGCCTTGTACCGTAGTGATCTAAATTTGATAAATCTGGTTTTGAATCAAGTGCGTATATCTTATCGGCCCCTTGTGGTCAGCCAGGCCACTGAGAGGGGATGCAGCGGCGCATTGCATCGGGGTCTGGAGGGCCAAGTGGATTCGAGAATTCTTGGGTAGAACTGTGAAACGTAATTTCCAAGTTGATATGATATGTCCATTAAATAAAATAAGTGGGCTATTGACAATAGTCAACCTATAATTTATGCCCATTAACACACACACACACACACTCACACACACACACACACACACATATATATATATATATATATATATTGGTGAAATAGGTTGACTTAACAATAGTCGATCTATTTTATTAAGGACATATCGTATGAGCAATAATCGATGTATTAAGGGACATATCGTATCAACAATAGTCGATATATTAATGGACATATCGATGAATAAATTTGTCTCCCTTTCTCGAACGAGTCATGGAAACTAAAATCTTAGATCCTAGCAATCATAGGTTTTTATACGACTAGGGTACTAGCTAGACGCTCAAGATGATTCCAGTCAACTCAGCTATTTGCTCATAGCAGGTGGAGAAATGAATTTATGCATTTCCAAAGAGCATAGGTACAAAGTGAACGCCAACTGTTCACCGATTTCATCCTCAAAGCTGTTAGGCCACCCGAACCTCCATTCTAGACTTGTACTAAATTAAGCTCAGTAGATATCAATAACCTGATCCTCCAGACTGATGAAGCTGGTGTTTACAGCAGATGACAGGGATAGATGCATAATGCTCTGCAGTTTTTCTCGGCGCCTGGCGATGGAAAGTCTTGAACATTGCTTACCGTATATTCCTGAACCTGTTACTAAAATCAGCAGTTCGACTTATACTCAGGTCAGTCAAAAATGGCCAATACTTCTGCCTACTGAATACAGCATCGATAGACACAATGTATATTAGTGGACCATAATGCCCGTTGTTTTGACAAAGTCCATTACCATGGTTTTGCTTGAAATTCGATGTAGGCAGTATACGGGATGTATTGAGGAATATACTTTTAAAATCATTTTTCGGGGAACAACGATCAATGTTCAAGATGGAAGAAATTCATATTCCGGAGATAGCTGACCAAGTATCATAAACAGTGAATTCATAAAATATCTCATGCTTTGGCCAAATAACAGACTTGGCTTATATTAGAGTCAGTCTATTTTCTGAAATGTTATGCTCAATTCTAGGCTCGTCTCATGTACAAAAATATAAGACACTTCTGAGGTGTTATTCTCTTCTGTTTACTCTGTTTTGGCAACTTGAAGTGGTAGCTATGTGCAAAGTCTCTCCTTTGAAATGAAAAAATTGACACCTGATGTTTCGACGTTTCTCTTTTATAATCTACTTGTACGAAAAAAAAATGACAATTTTGCTGATAAAAATATCTAATACCCGCCATTGAAAACAATGCACCCTTCCACTGTACCGTGCTCGGTACTTTCTTTTATAAATGAAAATTATCTCAAATTCAAATCTATCCGTGAATTTCTTTGATGGAGATTATCTCTATCTATTTGGCAAACACCGATTATACCAGTATATAAAAAAGACGTTTGAATCAAAGCAAAAAGAAAACAAAAAACAAACACAACCAAACAAACAAACAAAAAACTGTGTCAAATGCACTGGTATTATACCAAAAGGGTTGGCTACCGAAGCTAGATATGGAACTTTGTGGGCCAGGGATAAATTACAGTGTACGGTGGTCCCTCAAATACTCTTGTAAACCATTTCTTTTTGTGCTTGGAATCTGACAACAATATATGTGTGTGTGTGTGTATGTGTGTGTGTGTGTGTGTGTGTGTGTGAGTGTTTGTGTGTGTGTGTGTGAGTGTGTGTGTTTGTGTATGTGTGTGTGTGTTTGTGTGTGAGTGTGTGTGTGTGTTTGTGTGTGTGTGAGTGTTTGTGTGTGTGTGTGTGTGAGTGTGTGTGTATGTGAGTGTGTGTGTATGTGAGTGTGTGTGTGTTTGTGTGTGTGTGTTTGTGTGTGTGTGAGTGTGTGTGTGTGTTTGTGTGTGAGTGTTTGTGTGTGTGTGTACACGTGTGTGAGTGTGTGTGTGTGTTTGTGTGTGAGTGTTTGTGTGTGTGTGTACACGTGTGTGTGTGTGTGTGAGTGTTTGTGTGTGTGTGTGAGTGTGTGTGTTTGTGTATGTGTGTGTTTGTGTGTGTGTGTTTGTGTGTGAGTGTGTGTGTGTTTGTGTGTGTGTGAGTGTGTGTGTATTTGAGTGTGTGTGTGTTTGTGTGTGTGTATGTGAGTGTGTGTGTGTGAGTGTGTGTGTGAGTGTGTGTGTGTGTGTTTGTGTGTGAGTGTTTGTGTGTGTGTGTACGTGTGTATGCGTGTGTGTGTGAGTGTGTGTGTGTGTGTGTGTGTGTGTGTTTGTGAGCGCACCGCAATTATTCGACAACTTGCCATTCTACGAAGTTAACATTTGCAAGATATATTATTCAGCACACAAGTCACTACAGAGTTGATGTGTTTTTTTATTTATGGTTCTCGGTGAAATCTAATATAAAATTAGTAAAATATTAAGATTTACACATCTTTCTACAGTTTCTATGAATTATCTCCCTTGACTTCCGCTCTTTGGATATAATATTAGATATAAAATATCTAAATTGGCAACACTGAAGAAAAGAAACTGAAATAGTTCTTTTTATCTATCTATCCTATCAATCTATCTATCGATCTATTGATATCTATCTATCTATCTATCTATGTTCACCTGCATATGTTTATGCTTATCAACTTCAGTGTACATCTATTTATCAGTTTCTATTATCAATATGTTTTGTTCATCTATCTATCTCAGCCTCTTAACTCAATTTATTTATCTCTTATCTATCTATCTATCAATCTATCTATCTATCTATCTATCTATCTTAATCTGTTACCCCATTCTATCTATCTGTTATCTATTTATCAATCTTCGTCTATTATCTATCTCAGTTTATCTATCTATCTGTGGTCTTCACTAATATATCTATCTATATCTATCCGTCGATATCTATCTATCTTAGTCCATATCTATCTATCTATCTATCTATCTATCTATCTATCTATCTATCTATCTCTTAGTCTATTCTATCTTCAATACATTTAGAGGCAAAAAGGATTGATTTTTCTTCGTTTTGGCTCATACAAAAGCATAGCAATTCATACAAAATTTGCACCCGCGGTTACACACGCATTCACACTCAAATACAAATACTTACGGCCCAGTCTCCGCATCTTTTTCTTTCCGACGCTGAATTCCTTATTGTTCTTTGGTTATTTTTCTACACATATTGACTTATCGCAGCTCCTGCACACGGATCCACAGATTATCGCTGTCAACATTGCTTCTTCACTCTTCTGCCCTGAAAGCTTTTTGGTCCATCAAATTACATATTTTTGCAATAAAACCGGACATATTGTATTTAATCTATCCTATTCTCACTTTGCGCGTGTTTTTCCACTTCCATTCCCCTACAGCAGAAGCTCCATCAATGAAATGCAGGAGAATAATATCGAAATATCCCTTTTCATCGCATTTAGCCACAGGAACGTTTCGTGGTATCGATTTTCGGCTGGAATTCATTTTCAATATCAGAAAGGCGCTGAGCAAACAATAAAGAATCGCTTACAAAAGGATTTAGTCTAACATGATACAAGTCTGACGACCCGTAGTCCGACATTCTCCGTTTAATTCGATCATATTTGATCATAAGAATTTATACACAATATTTATGTAATGTTTCTATCAATCCGTGGAACGAGTACAAATCCCGTGGTTGAAGTTTTTCTTAATCTAACTGAAAAGTCTCATTTATATCTACCATAAGAAACCGTCAACCAAATCTGCCTCCAAAATGGTCAACGTGATTTTGAGTTGGTCAAGATGGCCGCTTTGCTGATTGGCTGGAAACGAATCGATCACGAACACAGGTCGCATCAATAGACGGCTGAAAGTTTCAAATTTCACTTTTTCTTATTCTGCATTTTTTTAAATTTTCATACTCTCAATGGGTTTTTGGTGGGGGTACAAATTGCAGTGTGAGTTGATGCTAAACTAGTCCTTAAGTTTATGTCCGGTAGCATTTTCGCTACTTATTTGGAAATGCAGACTTTTTTTTAGTGATCATTACCCAACAAAAAGTGAGAGAAGTAACTTATTCATTGATCACCCTTTTTCCAATTTTTTCTATTGATCACCCCCAAAACAGTATGCTGACAAAAAAAGTCGATCACATGAAAGTTTCTATTGAGTTAAAAACCAGACCAGTTTATTTTTGTTTCAATCACTCTATTCTACAGAGACCAGTCCCGTAATACAACCTTCTTTTAATCCATTAAGTATTTGATCAAAACGTTTTATTCACTACCGTATCTATCAATCCCTTCTATAGGTACAAGTCCTTTGGACAGACCTACTTTTAATCCGATCAAAACTTAATAAAAACTTTTTATTCTCATTTAATATTTGTTTGTGTTTCTATCAATGCATTCCGCAGGTACAAATCCTGTGAACCTACCTTCTTTTAATCGGACCAAAGCTTGATGAAGAAAATTGGTTTATATTTGCCTTTGTTCTTTAACAAGTCATAGTATCTCTATAGTAAATCGATCAAATGAATTATTGAATTATTACTGTATAATTTAACTCCTTGATATCTGTGATCCATCTCATATAATGCTTCGAACAAACAGTTAATCTGACGACTCTGGAATCATGGAGATTGAACGAGGACTTATGATAGATGCTGATAAAACCGGTGCAATATTAACATAGCACATGCATTCAAGCGCAGAATACAATGGGAATCTATGACAGTTATGTATCTCTTGGGAATATAATGTGTAAAGTGATCGCTAAGGATAATAACATTAATTCGTATTTGTGACTGTTGTACGATTAAATTTCAACTCAACGAAGCAGACGACATTATTCAAGCACAACAGGTAAAATAACACAGTAACAAAAGACACAAGAGACCCAATGAAGAAAAAACAGCTCGATACCCAGGAGCCTGAGCTTGCTTTTCGTTTACCAAAGACTTGTCAACAGAACGAATTTCGCGTAACCGTATTGCTGATGTTGTGCCACTTTCATGTTTCCCCAGAGCAACATTCATCATGGATATTGCTAAGTATTACACGATTACATAAGATAATTTTAACTTACAAATGCGACACACCTTACTCTTATCACCCAAAACATATTAGCTTAAGCTGTCGCTTTTCAATTAAGCAATAAAACCTATTAGCATTTAATAATCTCGCAGGATCTTGTTAGAAAATAGTTAGTCTTTTAAACTTATCATTTTCCCCTGTATTTTCCTATGTAGGTTTGATGAAGGAACATTGGTAGAAAAAACGAGACAGGTGAGTCCAAGACATTGTAGAATATATTAAAAAACTTGAATGGCAATGGGCAGACCATGTTGCAAGAATGGCAGAAATGATCCCCAGAGATCACATGCGAACTAGAGGCCGACAGAATACAAGATGGAGAGATAAACTAGACAAATTCAGAAAATACTGCCTATGCGACGTCGATGATAGAGAATTGTGGTAAATCTTGGGGAAGGTCTATGTCCAACGACTGACGATAAAGGACTGATGATGAAATATTTGAAAACTCAGCCATAGCTTGTCCCAAGCCAGGCTGAGAAATGGGGGGTCCTTTTCCAGTTAAACCCCCGCCCCCGTACCGTAAAAAAGTCACAATTGCCACAGAAACAGTGAATAAATATCCAATGAACAAAGCTCCCAATCAATGATAGCAAAGAAGGCAAGACCAATAGGGCTGGACCTAAGCCGAAAGGGAGCCCCACCCTCAATCTGTACCCTAATTGTATGCCAAGAACCTGGAGACATGTCAAGATGGTTGACAGAGAAGGGTGATGTAGCACTTTGGCAAAGCTCTCTCTCACAACTACCTTACCTGTCTAGACAGTAGCTGTAAAAAAAAAAATATAACACATTTAGTCAAATTTGACAGGGGTCACAAACTATGCAGTTTTGTAAAAATGGAAATGTCTGATGGATTATTTGCCAAATAATGTATAGGAAACACTGGGAAAGAATGAAACTTTTACGCACTATAATCCCTGAAGATTCCGTTCGATGAAGACCTTCGGAGAGTTGGTCTAACCCGGAGTAGTATGCTTGGATGTCATGGACCGTTCAAAATGGGAAGAAAAATTCCAATACGCCTTATTGTAGTGTATCTCTTTTCCAGACTGCCTATGTTTATCCATCGCCTCGTCTCTTTTAGAGCATATATATCACAAGTGCCCACCACATGAAGTCAGGCAAAAATGATATTATTACTCGGAAAATTAAATTTTAAAGATAATTTCTTTCAATTTCAATTATTTCAATATGTTCATCATCATCAGTCTTTTATCGTTCGTTGCTGGACATACACCTTCACTGGGATTCGCCACATCTTTCTATCATGGGCATTGCAGAACCAACATTTCTTAAACCTGTCTAGTTCGTCCTGCCATCTCATATTTTGCCAGCCTTGATTCCAGATTTGATCTCTGGGGATTCACCGTGTGAGTCGTGATGTCCAATTCTTGCAACATGGCCAACCAATTGCCATTTGAGTTTCCTAATGGTTTCAATGATGTCTCAGACTCTTGATTTTTCCCCTAATATACTATACTGTCTTGTGGTATCATGATGTAATGCTGAGCATGATTCTCTCATGTGCACGTTGCATGGTTCTAGGGCAGTCTCTTGGTTATGTTCCATATTTCAGCTCCATAGGTGACAATCGGAAGGATGCATTGGTTAATCTTTTTAGGACTAATGAGATTTTCTTGTTTTTGAAGATTGTGTTTGCTTTACCAAAGACTTGCCATGCAAGATTGATTCTTCGCTTGATTTCTTTTTCTTTTGAGGATAAGTTTATAAGATACTTTAAATCAAGAAAACGGAAAATATTTCAACTTGTAACAGCCCTACTATAAAAACATTTTGTGCGTAGGTACCGATTTATGTTCTTTGCACCTTGCCCCCTAACTACCCTATACCTTCCAGTGCCCCCCTGCCCCCTTGCCATCCCTTTGCCTTCCAGCACCCAACTTGAGTCTTCTAGCGTTGCGAGGGGCTGGCAACGCCTAATTTGAGAATCACTGCATCTCATGGGAGAGACCTAAACTAAACTTTTTAAAAATACTTGTTACAAATGCTTTTTAATGAACTCAGTTGATATTCGGACTGAATGTACGAGATTTTTGTTGCGTAATTATATCGACAATGTTGTAACAGATACAATGGATATCTATTTCAGAGTTTATAGTGCGTAAAAGATTTATTCTTTCCCTGAGTTCCCACCACATTATTTGACAAATAATCCATCAGACGTCCCCACCTTTACAAAACTGCATAGTGACAATTCTTTTTTCCACTGCTGCTGCCTGAACAGGTAAGGCCGTTAGGAGAGAGTGGTTTACCAAGGTGTTACATCACCCATTACCTTCTCTGTCAACCATCGTGACATGCTATCAACTCGGCATTTTTCGAAATCTCTGGTGGATGAGCAGAGAACAAGGTGACGTAGATTTATGATGTGTGAATGAACATAAGCAGCTCTAGTTCGAATTCGAACTTGGTTTGACGATTTCATTTAGCCTACTGGCATCCGTTACGCCACACCTGATATCCCTATCGCCCAACCACGACATTTACTCCGACGTTGTTAGTGTTGTCTGAAATTCTGGAGTAAAATTTCATCATCATCTCTGAATCATTTTTTTTCTTGTGTTATTTTAAACACATCACGACAGAGGCGCTCTACAGCCTTCCTAGTGTCTCTATATCAACAAAGATTTTGGCATCCCCGACATACAATATCCCATATTCATCTACAGCTCGTAAATTGAGTAAATGAGGAATCGTTTGAAAGGATGACAGCTTGCACAAAACTCCAGACTCCGTCCAACATCCTAATTGTCAATCGTTTTCTCTGCTGTATGTTGACTGGTTTGAGAGGAAGCCTCTCTCTCTAAAAGACTCATGTAATGAAAATATTTCACAATTATCTGAGGACTAATCTGGACACACTTTACCATACGTGATGTGTGATTTTATTTCCAGTTTCTCGTCTCATAATCATTATTTTGATGGCCAAGATCGACCAAAACAAGACACAGTGGTTTCCGTAGATATATGGGATCTCTTTGATTTAAGCGAGTAGAGGGATCTATTTTTCCCGAATTAAACTGATTTGCCCGAAATTTTACACCGTTTTGCCAAAATTTGGGGAAGAGGCAACTTTCCCCCTACATCCGATCCTGACTCGTACACCTATGATGGTTCCCTTTGTTATATCGATTGTTTTATTACGTTCCCAGTTGCCGTATCATTTTTTATAGTCGTAATCTTGTTGGCTGAGTCTTTGTCTTTGAGTCTGATAGATAACATTTTCTGGTCACCTGAACCGTAACCGAGCCACGGTGTGTCTCTCGATGGATAAGACTTCTTCACTCACGAATAACCCGCTTCTTGGTGCACAGTTTTCAATATGGCTTTTTACGAGTGGCTCCCAGAACGAGGCTCTCATGAAAATTCACTCACGGAAAACCAACACTTTCCTTCACTAGTGGATTGTCGATCACGATTGTTTGCTATCCAACATGTGGATGATACACTCTTGCGAGGAAGGAGAGTCTGATTAAACGGAGGAAAGGAAAGAAGAACAAAACAATACAAAAAATCTAGCAACGAATTGGGAATCGGATTCAATAGAATGTTGGGCACGGGGGGGGCAACAAAAAAAAAAAACAGAAACAAAAACAAACTAACATCAAAATCTGGAGCGATGATACATTTTCATAGCATTCCAAACATTGGCTTTCCGCCGGAAGCGACTATTAATAATGATGAGCATAAATTTCTTATAGAATATATTTCCTATACAGGCCACACGGCTACACACACACACACACACATATTTACATATGTGTGTGTTTCTTGATGTTGACTTATATATATATATATATATATATATATATATATATATATATATATATATATATATATATATATATAACCGTATAATTAGCCCCTATGTAACTTTTGTTTACTTATTTCTTCGTTTGCACTCAAATCGGTCGATCTCAACGGTTGAAATACCTTCCTATTATGACGTAATGATAAAAATTAGAAACTCTTGAGACTTCATGTCTGATTATCCCGCCTTATAATAGCTTGAGATGAGTTGAGACTAGGAAAAACACTTAAAATTAGAATAATTAAAAATGAATTTACCCAACAAAATAGGTTTGGGCTACTTAGCGCCGATCCATGCATGGATAACCCCGTATATTCTAGTATATATATATATATATATATATATATATATATATATATATATATGTATATATATATATATATACATATATATATGTGTGTGTGTGTGTGTAGATATATATACGTACATATATATATATGTGTGTGGGGGGGGTGTACATATACATACATATATATATATATATATATATATATATATATATATATATATATCAGCCATTCTGGACAAGAGCTTTTCCCACCTCCTTCCATGACGAGCGTCATTATGCTAAACCCTGCTATGTCAAGCTTTTCCCATCTCTCCATCTTGTTTCTTGTAGGTCTTCTCTTACTGCGTTTGCTGTTCCATTGACACCAATCGGTTAGTCTTCACCTCCAAATAATGTCCCTTTTTCTTGCTATGTACCCTGTCCATTTCCATTTTTTGCTTAATCATTTGTACGATATCCTTCTCCCTACTCTTCTCGCAGAACCTTTATTGATCTTTCTCTATCGCTTTTTTTTTTCGACGAAGGACTAATTATTTAAATTGTTTTTTACATAACATTTTTTGTGTAGCAGGCATTATGCTTTCCAGCAGATCGTTATATATATATATATATATATATATATATATATATATATATATATATATATATATATATAACTCAATTTATACTCATTTTGTCGGATTTTATATATCCATTTCTCAGTACATAACTGTTGCGTTTAAAAGATACGAATAGAGCAAGAATAACGAGATGAGAATTTGGGGTGAAAACGGTTACGTGGGTCTTTTCATTACCGGCAGCTGTTTAGCTCAATGGTAAGAAAATCTTAACGTTACGGCTGCCTTACCGGTTGCAGGTTCAATTCCAGTGGCAGTCCTATTTTCTTTAATTGTTTTTTCTATTTACGTTGTCAACACCAAGTGACACATTAACCGTTTAACGACGGGAGATCATTTCAAATAAGAGTTTCAATATAATACAACAATTTATAATCATTCTGACATATATATATATATATATATATATATATATATATATATATATATATATATATATATATATATATATATATATATATATATATATATATATAAAATCCGTCAGAATATATATATATATATAAAATCTGTCAGAATATATATATATATATATATATATATCATGAATATATGGTGCATCAGGTATTTGAGAATAATAAAACATAAATATTCAATATAAAAACTTACATGTTTTTATAAGATTTAATAGACATATTCTTACATGCACATGATTAGATGATCTTTATTCATGTTGGCCGTGATGTCCCTGATTGCATACTTCAAAGAGTCCTTGGTATTGTGGTTATGCTTGTTGGTCTCAACGACGCCTCTGACATAGTAGTACGGAGAGGTTGAGTCAGGAGAGCCAAATACTAGGGGTAACATGATCATGAAAACATTCGACCCATAGACTCCAAGGTCGTGAAGGTTAGAACACATACGGCCTCCCACGATCCAGCGCTTGACAACCGTCAACCGGGTGTGCGACCGCATTAACCCTAAACCTCAAGGAAGGAGCAGAGGCATGACATTGCCCTCATCACTCATGACCTTCGAGACAAAACTCGATTTTATTATAATCTATGAACACCGAGAATTTTTTTTTTTCTGTTCACACTGAGAACACATTCCTGCTTGATCTTGAACACGAAGGACCTGGCGTTATTTAAGAAGGTTGAAATCCCTGAATCGCTGTGGTTGGCTGTCGGCGACAAGATCGGCATGTTTTTCTTCTCCTGCGTTAGATTTGAGGATTCCATGTTGAGGCTGAAAGAAAATTAGTAAAGGTTTGGGCCACTCATGGTTCTTTAAATGTGTTCTCAAATAGCTGACACCCCAATATATATATATATATATATATATATATATATATATATATATATATATATATATATATATATATATATATCTCGTTTGTGGGTGTGTATACATATCTGTCGGTCTTCAGATAAGAGCTCTTCTGTCCTCACAAATTGGCAAATACCTTTCTATTTATCATTAAATGAAGCTTTAATAATCAAGTTTAATGCATCATGAAATTCGATTGTATGTCATCAGAAATGGCTACGTGAAGAAATGGGTAATTCACTAATCTCTATATATTGGCCCTATCTTGTATGGTAGAAAAGCGTTACACACAAAATATGATTATATGGATATACATATGTTCTATGTACGTGGGTGCCTTGTATGTATGTGGCCTCTCTCCCCCCTCTCTCTCTCTCTATATATATATATGTGTGTGTGTGTGCGAGTGTGTGTGTGTGTGTGTGTGTGTGTGTGCAGGACACACACAGTTGTATTACCGGTCGCAGGTTCGATTCCTGTTGCACCCTCAGTTTCTTTCTTGTTTTTATATATATATATATATATATATATATATATATATATATATATATATATATATATATATATATATATATATATATATATATATATATATGTATTTATTTATTTATTTATTTATTTATATAAACCATTTCAGGTCTATTGCAGGACAAAAGCCTTTCTCATTCTATGCCAACTGTAACAGTGCTAATCTCATGCCTGCAAACCCTTCTATATCATTTTTCATGACTTCTTCCTCTGGGCACCAACTGACCAACTCTTTGCACTATCTCTGATCTCTCGTTTTTGCTATGTGCCCTGTCCCCTATTCATTTCTCTGATATCTTTCTCCTTAGTCCACTCTCTCCCTCTCTCTTGGAGATATTCCTAGCAGTGCTCTTTCCATTCATCTCCGTGTGACCCTGAGTTTTTTTTCAAGTAACCTTTGCTTTCCATAATTCGCATTCACCATAGCTGTTATTCTACATTCATGGTACACTTAACGTTTTAAGTATATTTACAAGGTGCTCTTCAATAGGCCTCTGTTTTTACTAATAACTTTCCAAAATATTGTGAAATTGCGTCAGTGATTGAAACAATGTTTCCTTTCATTTTTAGTAGTCAGTGGGTGCAATAATCTTTGGAATTCGACACACAAAATTAATATATTTTTAGTTATCAACAGAATTTGAAATATTTTGTGCGCACTTCAATTTCGTTTGTGCCCAGGTTACAAAACGTGTGCACACGCAGACAGCTTAGAGGAAAGTATGGTTTGAAATACCATGTCCAGCAAATATCCTGTGTAGATTAAAAACACGTGGCTTCAATGAAAATACTATTACCAGATATTTGACTTCATTTCCATTATTTCTGTTTCAGAGCTGCTTTCAATTCTTCTTATCCTATTTGGGTTGTCCCTTCCTCCCTCACATCATAAATAATCGCTTCCGGCGGAAGTGGTGATATTTGGAATGCTTCGCAAATGTATTGTTGGCCCTGCTTTCTTGAGATGGTTTTTATTCTCTTTTCCTCCCGCCATTTTCTTTCGACTTATCTCCCTTCCTAAAGTACATCTTACACAATTCCGCAGAAATCCTCTGACCTTTACAGTCTTCCCTTTTCTTCCTAGATTATTCCCTAAACTTTTCAAGCATATTATTTTCCAGTTCTTAAAGCTTTCTGAAATCCTGTATCACGGAGAGGGGAGAGTAGGGTACGTTGGTCAATGTTTTAAAGTTTTGTGACAAAGTACCGGCTTCTAACGCAGGATGGGAGTATTATATCTTGTTTAATGTTAGCCAGTTTCAAGTCCCTCCTAAATAGTGTTTTTGAAGGTGAATCGAGACAAAAGAAAATTGGGGGACACGTTCGACCATCATATGGGACACATTGGACCAGTGACAAAAGTGAAACTTTTAAAATATACCCCAACAACAACAATAATTCACAGAAACTAACTAGTTTCAATTAGTATTCCAACGGCTCTGAACTTCTTGTACAGTGGGTTATGAGTTGGTTATCGCGCTTTTAAACAAAGTAGAAACTATTCGGAATTACTCTGTTAACCAGTTGAATGCCGGTAAGTCAAGAGGAACATGCAAAATCGACTTAGCACGTTTGGTATCTTCAGCTAATATGGTTTGAGGCAGTCACATGGTAACGTTTTTTTCTGTTAATGTATGAAATGTCGACTTTGGAGATCTTGACAAATCTATCACATACTTATCCGTATTCTCTTAAATAGCTAACAACTGACTCCATATTATCCCTGTCAATTACTTGAGCGACAGTGAAATTGTTTGGCAGAGTTCTCGGCAACCAATTTCACCAGAACATAGTCTCCAATATCTGACACTCCATGTTTAACAAAAATCGGGATGTACACAGGTATCTGCGATATTTTCAACATGAGCTGTCTTCATCTTCATGGCCACTGTCATCAGCACTGGTGGTCTCACTATATTCTAAGTTACCTTCATTGCTCTTTTCCTCTTGGTCTTCGCGTTTGACTTTTCAAACGATAACTTCAAGGTAATGTTGCTTCTCGGATGTTCAGGGCTTCAGTGTTGTCTTAGGAATCTGTAGATCTCTCAGAGATATTTCCTTCCCCAATCACTTCCAATACCCCAAAGCACTCGGTGGATATTTCGCGTTGATATTTTCTGGTTTATCTGAAAATGAAAGTTTACACCTGATCACGATGTAACTAGGTTTTCTAAAGGCAAAATTATTTAGTTACTGTTTAACAAATGCTTTCAGTGGCAACTATTATAGCCTCACTTAAATGGTTGAATATAGATGGTTTTGCTTTATAAACCGTGTAGTCCAATTTCCCCCATCGCAACGTTTCAGCATTTTATGCTAAATACAGTTGGAAGACAGAGGACAAACCTAATAAAGAAACTGTCAACCGTACACAACCCTTGAAAGATTAAGATAAGTAGATAATTTAGATGGTCAGAACTTGAGGAAAAATTGAACCATAAGTGAAAATTACAATAAACAATTTTAACACCTCAAATCACAAAACTTATCGTGAAGAGCTTGTAGTTTCCTCGTGGCTGATGAAATATTTAAAAAAAAAAGAGCTTGCCAAGAGAGGTTTCTTCGGTAAGGAACTAGGAACTACTGCTGCTGTGGTATGGAAGGCATCGTTAGTGGTCCAACCTACCCATTGGTGCCCACATTTTCCTTATAGATCCCATCTTAGATAGGTATAGGAACCAGTGGGGCTCGAGGGCAACTTCCCTCTCAAATCTGGGCAAAACAGTGGGGGAAATTTGGGCTGCTAAGAACGGCTAGAAACAATTTTGCATGTTGTGTGATTTTTACAGTGTATCATTGATTGATAAAAACGACTTTTTATTGGAAATTAGTACCTCTGTTTCGTAAAATTTCGAGCAAATCAAGCCATCTGCTCCCCTTTAGCAAAGAGTTCCCATACATTCAAGCCCTCTGTTATCCGAGGGTTGACCGTTTCTTTGAAACCTTTTGTAAGCTGAAATAGCGTAAAGTGGGGATGTAATTACCATTAATCTATTTTAATGTCCCTTGACCCCCATATCAGCTTTCTTCTATATCGTCAACTTTTACGTTATTCGTAACATCCATATCTCTGGCTTTTTCTGATATCTTAAGACATATCTGGCTAACGGATACACAAAATAAATCGTGATGAAGCATCTGTGCTTCATAGACAAAGTTCAAAGCTATTGCAGCTTTTTGCAGGAAGGAAAGAGCTTATGGCGCCACTCTGGCTGCTTGTGTTGTGCGCTGCCTCTAGAACAACCTGCTGTAACACAAACACAAATCCTCTTGAGATTTCTTTCAGTGAACAAGAATAAGAACTTATTTACGTTTTCCGTAAAAGCGAAACATTGACGTAAAGCGAACTTTCGAAAATCAGGCCAAACCTGTCAAGCTTTCTGAACTTAATTCAGTTGCTGACAACATGGAAATATTCATGGAGCTTTATTTTCATCACCTGAAATCGAAAATTTGATATGAAGCGAAGTCGGCTGCTCCACTTTGACAGAAGCTTAAATGACTAAGCTGGTGAGTTTAGAAAATATTTCAACTTTTGTAAAAACAGTACTACTTTAATTGAAAAAGATCATTATATTTGTACATGAAATGGCATTGAAATTGGATTTAGATATTTTTCTTGTGAAATGGCATCAAAATCCAGATAATTGTAGTGTGTTTTTTTAGGGAAATTACCTGGATCCATCCTAAAAATGCATACACTTTTTTGTACACCATTATTAACCCTTCCACTTAAAATTTCTGCCTTTGAGATATTGTGGTGTGCGTATATATATTCATTTTGACCCCCAACCTAGAGAGAAAAATTCCCCACCATTTTGACCCTTGAAAAGGGAGAAATAATTTCACCACCCTTTTGAAAGAAATTTTCCTCGAATTTTGAAAGTGGATCCCCTGCCATATTGATCATTAAAAGAGGAAAAATACCTCCCATATTTCGTTCCATAAAAGTGGAAGAAAATCCCTGACAAATTTTCAACTCCAGTAAAAAATTCCCTTTCCATTTTGGTCCGTAATAGTGAAAAACATGTCCCCCACTCGATTTTGACTCCTTAAAGATGTAAAAAAATGTTCAACCTTGATTTTGACCCCAAGGTGGAAGGAGGAATTCCTTTTCTATTTTGACCCCTAAAAGTGATGAAAGGACCTCTACCCCAGTTTTGATCCCTGAAAATGGGAAAAAAGGAATTTTTCCTCGATTAGCACCACTGAAAAGGAAAAAGGACCCCCCCTGATTTTGACAGCGTTAGTTGAAAATACTAATTTATTTTGTGGAAATTATTCAGCTAAATGTATTTTTGAATGGTATAATTCTCTTTCGAGATTTGTCTCTCGAAGAAATTGTTGAAAAATAATTTATTCTTATTTATCTATATTAGCAACACCAGATGAATGAAAAATATAATCTGTTGCCATTACTATGTCTCTCTGCCTTGTCTATACGTCTCTCTATCTCTCGCCTCCCTCCTTTCTTGACTTTCGATATCTTCTTTCTCTTCTCCTTCTTCCTCTCTCTCTTCCCCTTTCTTTTTCCCTCTCTCTCTATTTCTTTCTTCTTTTTCCTGGATGCGAGTTAACATGAAATGGCGTCTTATCGTCTTTCTCTCTGTTTACCCTTCCGTCCTCTTTCAAACACTTTCTGTCTCTTTCCAGCTCTATCTCTTTTCCTATTTCTTTCGCTCTTCCTTTCTTTCTTTTTTTCTCTCCCCTCTTTCTTTTTCTTCCTGGTTGGGTTGGTATAATGATTTCATTGCATCTTTCTTTCTACTTAACCTCTCTGTCTATAAGGGATGTTAAAATCGGAAAAGACCTAAATTTGAAAGACTGACTAATTGCTATGATAAAACCCACTCTAAGAGCTTGGTCATATAGGTTTAGCCTGTGGAAGGGAACCTTTTCGATACATGTATTGAGTATATATGCAATTTTCTTCTCTGCTTGTCTCTTTGGGCTCGAATAAGATACCCTGATCCGTTAATTTGCTCTCATTACATAATGATAAAAATTACCACAAAGAACTCTTGGAACTTGATCTCTAACCACACAGTAAAACAGTTTGAGATGAGAGGAGACTTGAGAAAACCCTTAAAATTAAGATACTTTAATCCTTAAAATTGAGTTACCAAACAAGATAGCTTTCGACTCCCTACTGCCAATCCATACATAAATAACCCCGTTTTTAGCATATATGCATATATATATATATATATATATATATATATATATATATATATATATATATATATATATATATATATATATATATATATATATATATATATATATATATATATCCTACTGTGTCATCCACAGATAGCTGTTCCGTTATATTATTCGTTATAAGACTATAGACTTTCCATTATCCCATCCAGTACCACGAGGCAGGATTGAAACCTTCGCTTCGGACCCGATATCTTACCTCTGAGCTACGGAACTGAACGGTCAGTAAGGCTGAATTTAAGCGATACATACCTATTATAGGTTAGATTCCCCGTCCACCAGAGTGCTATATTCCTATGGAATATATATATATATATATAGTCCATCCGAATGAACTCATCTATAAAACTATTTGACTCAAATCTGGATGTGACCCCGGGTAATGTTTTCAACAAATTTTTTATAACCATTTTTTAATGCGGTTAGATTCAGGGACTGGTCGATTTACTTGATTATTTTTTAAGTAATAATAGAACATCTATTATTTTTTTTTCAAATTAGTTCTCGAAATGAAAGTATGGCGCATGGTTGCATTCTTTATTTAAGAAGACTTACCTCATATCACACTGTTCTTGTACAGGAATACCTTGAAAAGAGCTATTTTGATTAGTGTACAATTATAACTATTAATAGACTAAAACGTGAATTTAAAGATGGGGGTTATGAAGATTATATGTAGGGAACATTTTATGTTTCACTTGTAGGGGTCAAAATCAAGACAAAACTTTTAATTTCACTTTTAGGGGTCAAAATCGAAGGGTAATTTTCTTTTTAATTTCAGGGGTCGAAATCTAAGGACTTTTTTTTTTTACTTGTAGGGGAAAAAATTAGAGAGAAGATTTCATTTACTTTTAAGTCTCAAAATCGTGGGGATGATTTTTTGCATTTTTAGTGCTCGTAATTCAGGGATGAGATATTTTCTTTTCTGGTGAAAATCGATAAACAATATTTATTTTCATGTCTTTGGGGTCAAAATCAAGAGGGAACTTTTTTCTCATTTTGGGCTCAATATCAAAGAGGAAAGTTTTTTTTTTCTCTTCCAAGGGTCAAAATTGACGGGAATTTTTTCATCATTTTTAGGGGTCAAATCGAGAGGGGGCGTTTATTTTCATTTTGAGGAGCTGTAATAAAGTGGGAACATTTTTCCATTATCATAGGTTGAAATCTCGAGTGAAATTATTTTTCATCTTCAGGGGTTGATAACGAGAGGGGTCTCCTTTTCGATTTTTAGGGCTCAATATCGAGAGGAAACTTTAGTTTTCACCTTTTGTTGTCCAAATTGATAAGGAACTTCCATTTTTCACTTCTAGGGCTCAAAATATTAGGAAGGATTTTTTTCTGAAAAAAAACCTGCTTCTTTCGTTTTCCTTGAGAAAATGCACGTTTCAGCTTTTCAACTTTTTCCAGAATTATTTTTTTCAAAAGGCACCACGTTATTGAAACTTTGATATGTTCCGTTCGAACTTTATTTCGATTCATTTTGCAGGACATACCTGTAACGTTTTATTTGAATTTTGACTGATTGAGATATATAATGCATCGATTTTCAAGTTTTGTTTCACTATATCATGTTTAAAAAATTGAGAACTGTCTTGTTTTTCTTCTCTCTTTTAAAATATTAACAAGCAAGGCGTTATCGATCAAACACCACAACTAATATTTATACCAATAATAATGAATCAAGTGTGGAACGATTAGATTGTACTACAGAAAGTGTCGGACTTGGACGATTCATTTTTTGGCGCTATTAATATGTATTCAAGTAACCTAAAGAAAAGTAACCTTCGAACTGTGATGCACAGTGAATATTCTAGACTTACTTTTGGAAAAAAAATTGCGTCTTCGGAGGTATTTAGTTCTGTACGGATTTACGCACTGATAAGCCCGATTTGAGTATGCACTTGACCAAACGTACTTGAAAACGAAATAGTTATGTGTATTCTCTATGAAGACAGCGCAATTAACACGAAAAGGCAGTTAGAGGAACAAGTAGTATAGAGGAGACTAGGTGGCCAATTTGATATATTGTTTGGCAGTGAAGCAGTTCGAGATAGCGTTCTGGAGGCCGACGAAAATACATCCAAGAATAAAAGGATTCGGCATTGGAATAAGAAAAAATCTAGACCAATAAAACAGTTACGTTACTGTTGGAAATGGAAGTAGAGGTAAAAGAAGAGAATTGGAGGGAAAAGAAGGGGAAGAAAAAAAAAGGAAGAAAAATAGGGAGAAGATGAGGGAGGAGAAGAAGAGTAAGGTGGAAATGAAAGAGAAGAAGACAGAGCTGAAAACAGTTGGAGAGAAGGGAATGAAGATGGAGGAGTACAAAGAAGAAGAAGAAGAAGAAGAAGAAGAAGAAGTAGAAGAAGAAGAAGAAAAAGAAAAAGAAGAAGATTTAGAATTAGTCCTATTAATATCACTGATAAGTTTCTCCATCAGATTGAAATTTGTTGTTTTCCAACACGGTCTTCGCCAGCTTTCCTCAAACATTTTTGATCGCGGCCCAATTCAATTTTATACCCTCAGACCAACGACCCACTGACATGTATAACGTGCAAATGTTTAGTCCTAGCACTGTAATTCTGCATAAACACAAACTTGATATGGTATGCAACTTTAGAACCTGTATGAAACGTAGATACATAAATACGTACATAGTTCTATTTCTCTATCGTTACATAAACTTTTGATCATGAAGAAATAATTGTTTCATATCCTTGTTTAGATTTTTTCAAAAACTTTTGATCAAATAAAAAATTCTGTATTTATTTATTATAAAAAAGTTCAAACTAAGAGTTTACTTACTTTTTGTAAAGCATAAGTTTGATTTCACTTTGACTATATAAACTTTTGATTGTATCAAAATAGCTGTTCTATATACTTGTTTTGATTAAATGATTTTTTGATTAAATCAAAACTAAGTTTATATTTTTTATTTCTTGTTGAAAAAGTTAAAACCTCGTATTTACTTATTATTTTGTAAAAAAAAGAGTTTGATTACATAATTGCATGATCGCAAAAAAAATAGTTGTTTTACATCCTAGTTTTGATTAGATAAACAAGTGATTAAATTAAAACAGCGTATTGATATATTTTTGTGGAAAGTGTCAAAACTTCGTCAACTTGACAATTTCGGCGATTAACATGAATAAAATATTGACATGTGCATTTTGTTGACGTTTGACTGAATTCTGACGTTGAAGCAAACAGCATGCGCTTTTGAATGAGCCTCTGATATTGTTTTTCAACCATGCGAATGCTACCATAACAGTAAATAAATATTCTATTACTAGCATAGTACCCGTTAAAAATGACAGGATTATTCAAGAATGGATGAATTATAAAAGTGTACATTTTAGTATAGATGTGTTTATTACAAACAAAGTGAGGATTGGATTCTTTCAGTATAAATTATAACCAAAAAACCGTAATGAACTTGGAACAGAAAATTGGGGGATTTTGATCATAGCAACAAATGGAACCGTGCTTTTTATTCTATTTTATTTATAAGGCGAGAGATAAGAAGACAAACAGTTGGTTATTGAGTGGGGGGGGGGTCGGAAGGCAGACATGTTGTACGTCTTTCTCCTCCTTGCCATCTCTCTCCCTCTGTCTCTGTCTCTGTCTCTCTGTCTCTGTCTCTCTATTTCTTGTAGCTTTTAAAAATCATAACTGAAACGATCCGTACTTTGCTAGTGGACGTGCGCACACACAGACACAATATATCAGCAGTCAGACACATAGCCTTTCTGCTACATCTCCAGTTTCCACCCAGACTCTTTGACGTGAACAGAAAAACAAACCAACATACCAAAAACTTTTACGACTGGTGATTAATCTTAAAAAATTTAGTTTAGCAAATAGATTATTGATGACGAAATTAATTATATATATTCATATTTCAAATCTTAATTGTTTTATTGTCACCAATATTTTCCACTTTTACTCTCTATACATTCATTTATTTATTGTGAAACTTTGCTCCAGCCAGTAAGACCTTGCGACCAAGTAATGGGCCTCGCACTTTGTAGAAGCCTATACCAGAAAACAGCTATTGACGAGATATTGTCTAAAGTTTTTTTCGGGTCATTGAACTCCCTTTTGTTGCTTATGGAGTTAACTTGACGTTTCAGCCGATCCATTCTACGGCCTTCGTCAAGTGTACTTTCTGAATATGTTGTTGGTGAACAGAATTTTTTTCCAATGCTAGCAACGTTTATAACGATGGATTCAGGTGATATCTTTCCTTGTTACGCATGGATTTCCATAACTTGTCCCTGTTGAGTAATAGAAGCGACATCAGATATTCGGATCATAGACCACAACGAGGCCAAAGAAAGTATCAACTGAAATGTCATGTTAACAACACAAACACTAAGAAAGCCTTCAAAATTTGTTGAGTTAGAAAGCTGTCTTCTCGCCTTCAGGCTTCCAAAACAAAATGTTTTGAATGTACATCGAATATAGGAAATTGGGATACTGAATAATAAATCCCTACCGCCACTTTTAAGATCACCATTACCACCGCAAGAATTGCTCAGAGAGTGTTAGTGTCTTCGACACAGCCTGACGGGTAGTCCAGGTATTTGGGACCAAAAATCAATGTAAAAAAATGAGACAGTGTGTATCGGCGAGCAGAATAAATATATCACTCTGTATAATCATCGATGCATATAAAACATGCCCAAGCTCTGAAGAGGGTGTAGAGTAGGATAACAAGAGTGGCATCTGAAATCAGTGATCTCTTCTACACCAAGTGCATGTAGTATTAACGATCGCTATGTCTGTCATTCAGAAGGAAGAGAACAGATGTTCAGCAGGTATTTAGGATGGTGCATGGCATTGACTACGTGGATGTGGGTGATTTCTTCCATTTAAGTACACACCCAGGATGGGAAGTGGGTGTCACCCAGAGAGAGCTTCAAGCCTTCGTGTAACAAATTGCAACGGAAAAAGAACTTTTCCCAGAGTTTAATGTCCATGGAACTCTCTCCCAGAATCAGCAGTCGGAAGAACCATTCTAAGCCACTTCAAAGCAAGATTGGAAAAAAAAAACTTGAGGAATGATCCAGACTCTAATACCCCTCTGTGTTTGAGTGTAAGCATACGTATGGAAGAGGAAAAGAGAAAGATAGATAGATAGATAGATAGATAGATAGAGAGAGAGAGAGAGAGAGAGAGAGAGAGCTTATATATATGCATGTGTGTGTGTATGTACATATACATATATAGTATATAATACTTATATTGTGTCAATTTGTAACAAACAAACAAACAAATGAAAACAGATTTTATCTCTTGTAGGTGTTTAATCAGTGCTCAATATTTAACACGGTATATATATATATATATATATATATATATATATATATATATATATATATATATATATATATATATATATATATATATATATATATATAACCACAGACATGTGTGCAGCCTTCTGAATAAGTCGAGTCATTTCGCTACAGCTACCTTCCATGTATTCATTAATCATGTTTTGATTAGATTCTAAATGCAAAATTGTATATTTCGGGAACTGGATCAAAGCGCTGAAAATGGAGCTCACACTAGGCTACCAGTTTTTGAAATAATAATGAGATCACCTTATGGTATGTTAATGTATGGGTTAGAGCAGGTACCCAGACAGAAAAGTACAGTCATAGATAGATAGATAGATAAATAGATAGATAGGACTGCTCAGAAATCAACAGAATCTGTCATGTGAACAACGTCTTTTTGGCTGCATTCCCTGTTGGGGGGATGAATTAAAAAGTTGGAAGAAATAGTGATCCATGAATAAGTTAAATGTCTAGATACCCCTCCCCTCTGAATTAGAGGGGACTTTTTTTCTAATTTTTTCTAATTGTCGATTTCTAATAGATAGATAGATAGATAGATAGATAGATAGATTGATAGATAGATACAATTTAAGAGAGATAAAGATGTAGATAGTGAGAAAGAAATATCCAGACTCCAATGGACCGACAATTGAGAATGCCTGTTACAGAAGAAGACATAAATAGACAGGTCTGGTTAATCACTCAACAGAAACTGATATGCAAACAAGATCTTTTGGCAGCATGCCTTGTTTGGGCAAATCAATTAGAAAAAATAAAAAGAGGCGATCAATGGTGAGTCACTCTCTCGCATTTTTTTTTTGTTGGGGGGCTCACTGAAAGAAAGTCTAAAAAACAAACATACAAAGTGATCAATTTAACTTGGATTTACATTGCAAAATGGGCACCCTTCCAAAAAAGTTAGGAGGCGATTTTGACAACCCCCCCCCCCAA
>OY735233.1:3014306-3114306 GCA_963457665.1 Thysanoteuthis rhombus
TTTGGAAAATTGAGTAGTAATGACCAGAATTGAACTCTGGTAACCTTGAATGACTTTCAACATCAACCTTGTTTGGCCTTTTAACTTCGTTACCGTATTCTTAATTTCAGCATGCTTGGTGCAAAATCGTGGCTCACAACTCAGAAAATTGGCTATAAATGACCATTAATGACCTCAAATAACCTCAATAGTTAACCCCGAATTGCAATTGGTGTGTGTGTGTATGAGAGAGACAGAGAGAGACACAGTGAAAGAGACAGAGAGAGGGGGAGAGAGAGGGGGGGACAGATAGACATAGATAGATTGATCGATAAATAGATAGATTGCCCTTGAATTTATAAATATGCCAACCATAAATAAGAGTCACATTCAGAAACATTCAAAATGAGAACTATGTTTCATATTCCAGAACAAACATCACTCGAGGAAGGCCGGGGAGTACACGACCGATACGTTGTGAAAATATGAACGAAGAAGACGATAAAACAGCCCGCCTAAATTACAAGCACTGACCTAAAATATGCATCCTAAATATGTGTATGTGCATGCTGTGTAGAAACGAGTGCAATTTGTATTACAAGCAACAGCCTCCTTTTTTGTATAACTCTGGTTTGTAAGATTTCAGAAAAAATATATGCCCCCCTTCTTTTAAACTCCCACCATAGATAATATATATATATATATATATATATATATATATATATATATATATATATATATATATATATATATATATATATATATATATATATATATACATATATGTATATTAGGGAAACAAGCAATACTCACGCTGATCTCCTGTCTGTATTTTAGCGCAAACATCACTATTCCTTTATTTTTACTTTATAGCCACAGTTACGATTCGTTACGACTCGTTAATTTTGACACCGGCGCTAAGCACTGTTTTATTTCTGTTGAAAAGCCGTTGCAGTAAATTCTACGAGTGCATAACGAATGCAAATTCGCTGAAATAGAGAAAACAGGACGGGGATTAGCAGAGAATGAATTGACAGCTGTATTGCTTATTCGCTATTAGGGGGAAATAATCCAATCATTATTCATTTCCGGTTGGTGTGAAAGCGTACTTTGTTTTCTTTTTCAGGGAATGCAATATTTTTTGACGAAAGTAAGCATAGAAACAAAACTGAGTAGCACTCAGACGGCGTATATCTTTACCATAAGGAACTGGGTTAAAATCAGTCTATACATATAAATAGGATGTAGAATCAAACCCAATCGTGGATCCACGCGCAAATTCAATCAATTCCTCGTTAACCCAGGACCCCACAAAATGTCACAGGAAATCATTGGATACTTTTGGAGGTATCAAGGGCATAAACATGTGAGAATACATGAATGTTTTTGCTTTTTTTTAGTGAAAAATATCTCTAAATTGATAGATTGAAAAGAATTCCTGGATCTACCTGAAAGTTTAACCGAATTTTCCCTTACCTTTCGAGAAGATTATGATAGAATTCATTGATAACTTTCGAAGACATTACATGGACAGATAGACAGACACGAGTGAATACATATATCTCTTACAACTTGATTGGCAGAGATAAACGAAATCAAATTACGGTAAATTATGTGACAAACGACAACAATGACAATTACTGATTTCAATTGCTTAAAAAACATGTCTGATTAGATACTAAATAGAAACCGTCATGAAACCAATATCGTTTGGCAGCATGGGGATGATCGATTAAAGATCAGAAAAAAGGGGGATCAATGGATAATTTACTTCTTCCGCCTTTTGTTAAAAATCTGAATTTTTAAAAAGACCCAAAGCAAAACAAAATTGTGAATGCTGCCGGACGTAATGTATAAGTCCATTTTTGCCTAACCTTAAATTGAAAATTGAAACTACCCCTAAAACATATTGGTAGGGGGTTGAAAAACAAAAAAAAGATTTTTTTTCTCGACATTATAGGAAGTGAATGTTTGAATTTTTAGTCCTCTTGCTCCATTAAAGTAGCCTGTACGTGAGATACATACATGCATACGTTGCTTAGCAAGCTAGCCAGATCCACTTAAAAACTGGATAAACCTGTGTTGATAGATTTGATTGACATTTTCTAATCCAATCCAATATGCAATGAACTAAAAACGATGTTGAAGTTCGAGTCCAGAGAAGATGTCAAGCACCGGATTCGGTTGGGGCTACGATTAATTCAATTTTATTTTTTAATTACCGGCTGCACAGATCAATATTGTACCGGCTGAGTGCAGAGACTTTACTTAACTGAATTAGCTGACACTAAATCAATTTCGGTATTTTCTGATACATATCAATTCCTTTTCTGCAAGGCATTGCAAGCTATGATAATATCACCTGTAACAGTGAAAATCGCTCGATTAATTTAATAAGGGGAGGTTAATGTCAAGTAATGTTGAACAGTAAAGTCAATCGTCATAAACAAAATATAATTATAAAGACTTGGCAAGTTTTGTGACGTCGTCCATCTTTAATCTAATTACTATTTTACCTATGCCGTCAAAAATGACGGCAGTATTTAAACAATTTTGTAATTGAATTCCACTTTTTAGAAAATATCAAACACAGACAAGAAATTGTGTTGCTCTGCTCTGTATTTTCTTGTTTTCGCATTTACAAAAAAAAAAAAGAAATGAATAAGGAAGACTACTCTATATTTCGCATTTAATAGTTATCTCCCTCGAAAAATTTTCCAAACAAAAATATAGACATACAGGCAGCATATAATATAAGTACAATAGAAAAGCCATTATGTGGCATTTCCTGATACATAAATCTATACATCAAAGAAACATTACTACTGTAATATAATAACGTTTTTCTAATGTGTCCACGCATCTCTATAAGACGCTAGCCGGTCGATCTGACGGTCGGTACCACGGATGGTAGAGGCATCGTTGGAACTTATCGTTATTGTTCTTTTATCACCACCTGTGTTACTGAGTGTATTGCCTTAGATTTTTCTCGTCTTCTTTTCTTTTCACTTTGATCCTTGATTGCCAAATATCTTTTCATCTAAGTGGGCGGGTGGGAATCAACTGCCAATAAGAAATGAATGACCTACACGAAGGCCTGACCTTACAAACTGTGACCCTGGGGTTGGCAGAAAAAGATGGTGTAGAGCACCAAACTGCAAACTCTAGATCAACCGGAAGAGTGCATTCGATACGCTATGACAAAAAAATGCCAGGATGCAAAGGTTTATAGAATCCATACCAAAATACTTACAGAAATTGGTGCCTACGTTGAATTTTTAACACAGCAAGTACATTCTACCATTATATGGTCAAAAATAAAGCTAGTTTGACAACAATCGACCAATACATAATGAAGTTATTAGCAATTTTCACCGAGCCAGTATATTTTTTGTACATTGGATGGTTAGTGAATAATGAAGAGAGAAAGATAATTTGAACAAGGGACTAAGTTTCTTCTTTATAACTTCAATCAGTCATTTCGACTGCATGTAATGGCTCCCTGGGTGACAACGCACCCCCTCTGAAGCTGCACTGCTACGGACGTCTGTTTTCACATTGGTCTACTCTCAACTCTTTCCTCGTGTCAACCTCTCAATACTACTTCTCTCCCGCTACCAAAGTGACCAAAAATACTTCTCTCCCGCTACCAAAGTGACATTTTAGTCCACATGTACCACATCTATCGACCAGATCACATGCTGTGACCAAAACCAATCACACACCCGACTTGGCATTCCGACAACATACAACTTTACTCGGCTAAGCCATGACACTGAATATATTATACCACTACAGTAAATTCGATCTTCACCGAGTGTTCCACACTTATAGCTTTGTGCAAGATTAAGCTAGGTTGAGGGAATATTTCGACGCTTACCGTGTAGCAATGAATAACAAACACAAGCTAATGAGCAAGTGTTGCAAGTTCGATCCTGATTTGCCCCTTATTATTGTTGCTTCGTGCTAGAGTAAATAATGATGAATACGGAAAAAAACCCCAAACAAACAAAACATTATAAATTGATGCAAAAAAAAAAAAAAAAAAGAACAAAATGAAAATAAAAAGTAGGTCTGGTTAGTTAATCAGTAAAAACCGTCACGTGACCATTGTCTTTTGGTGGCATGCTGAGTTCAGGGTGATCAATCAAAATTTGGTTTCTTCTCTCGCAATTTGTTTGCTAGTGATAACTAAAAAGTCTGAATTCAAAAAGAAAGTGTGAATGCCAACGGGCATAAACTAAAGGACCAGTTTAGCACAAACTTACATTGCAAAATGAATCCCCAGTAGACCTAGTTAAGGGGATAATGTTCAAAAAATAAAAAAATAGTGAGCCATTCAACTTAATTGGTGGGATCGAACGCTTGATGTATAGAAAGAAAGCCAACCATCCAGTCCATCTTAAAAACAGAAAAAAAAACTCACAGTCAATAATTGAACGATCGTAGCATCAAAATTTGAAATCGTACAAAAAAAAAATCCCGTCGATGAATATGTATGATCGAAAAAAATCTATTTATGATTTCACTGGCATTTTCCAGAGGAAAACATCTAAAAAAAAGCGCAAAAAACATCAATAAACCGATAAAAATAAGGCCCCAAAATGATCAAAAAAAGTTTCTTTTTACCAAAATTTTTTTTTTAAATGTAGAAGGGGTCTTGTAGTGTACTGATGCCAATTTTCAAGTTTTCCAAAAGGTATGGCCAGACATGCTGGAATAAATGAACACTTATACAAACACACATACATATAGAAAAAGGGATACAACCTTTTGCCATCTTTGATGGCTATGGTTGTTCAAAGATATTGACAGTCTTGGTGACAGTTTTTGTTGATACTCACTAATAAAAGAACAAAATGAAAAATATCTCTTTGTTGGTGGAAAGTGTGAATTAATTACTGTGTTTTTACACATTCTCGTCTGGAACGGCAAAGAATAGATTTGTCTTTGTCGACCGAATGATGGGTCAGTCAAATTATTTCCACACACGAACTGGAATATTCACTGGACAAAAAGTGATAATAAGACCACTTTTCCGTCACGTACTAATACTCAACCCCTCTCTCTATTCCTTCGCTTTCATTTTGAATAATGAGTCCTCGAGATTTGAAGCTAGGGTCCACATATTTAAAATGGCTTAAAAAATACTGATGAAGTGTTGCCAGTTCAAAAAATATTTTCGAGCTAGTATGACTGTCAAAGAGCGATTAAAAATAGTTTATAAAGGCCAAGTATGGCCCTAAAGCTGCTAGAAATGGTAAAAAAAACATGCTAAAATGGCTACAATGTTCAAGTACGCCCGCGCTAATTTAGCTAAATTCGGTGTGTTTTTTTAGTTTGGCAGTGCATAAAACACTGAATTAGACGGCCCACATTTTCATAATCCACAGGAAACAATATATTGCCAGTTGATGATGGGTGCAATAGGCATAATATAAACATTCTTTAGGTATATGTCCTTGTAATTCTTATTGTTTTATGTACTAATTGCTGTATTTACTGTGTTGAATATTGAGCAATGTGATGAAACATCTACAGCAGATAAAATCAGCTTTTTATAGTTTCCTGTTGGTATTTTCACAAATGAATAATATATATATATATATATATATGTATAGAGAGAGAGAGAGAGAGAGAGAATATGCATATGTATATATATACATACATATTCTCTCTCTCCCCCCTCTCTCTCTATATATATATCTATAAGATTTAATGCAAGCTTTATTTATATATATATATATATATATATATATATATATATATATATATATATATATATATATATATATATATATATCCCCTTATCATTAAAGCTTGCATTAAATCTTGACCACTGACATCCTTTTTCAGTACATTTCTTGGGTAATAGCATTATTTTACCATATATAAATATATATTATTGTGTCATCTACAGACAGCTGTTTCGATGTATTACATCTCTTCAGTGTGCCTATAGACTTTATCCCATCCAGTACCGCGAGGCAGAATTGAAACCCTCACATCGGCTCCGGAAGCCGATATCCTACCTCTGGACTATAGAACTGGATGGTCAGTAAGGCTGAATTTAAGCGATATATTCATTTAATGCAGAAACTCCTCATCCACCAGAGTGCTCTATTCCTATGGAAGAGCATTGCATAAGCTTACAATGGATGAGTTACCTCACTTAAAGAGTGCTCAACCCTGAATATATATATATATATATATATATATATATATATATATATATATATATATATATATATATATATATATGAGACTTTTATGAAAGATTTGACTAATTTCCTTGAACGTAGGGAGATGCAATCGCATATGTTGAAATATGCATCCATATGCGGGATACGTTTCAATTTATGTTTCTGTGTTTTCGATGTGAATGTGCAGTAAGGTGTTACCATGAAGTCAGTGAACTATAGAGCATTAGCCAGGTCCAAGGAGCTGGCAGTAGTGTACTGGAATATGCCTCATCCTACAGTGTTATTAAGTACTGTCATCGTCATATCAAATGTGGTCGGACCACAGAGGAAACGACCCCGATTCCTAGCCGCCATCAGCCAACCATTGACGGTGAAACCATCCAATTATTGGAGATTGCCATTTTAAGAGATCACCACCTAACCAATTGGAAACTAGCCAAAAGTGTCAGGATTAGTGAGAAAGTGACAGCATGGCGGGTTCTTCATTGCTCACACCTTTCCAGAAGGAATCCAAAGTCTATTGCTTCCGTGAATTTTTGGCCATGCGTCTGGAAAACCAAGATAACTTTTTCGCCCGACTATCACTTTGATTCATAGATTAAAGCTCAGTCCAAACATTGGAAGCGGGGTGATTCCCCAACACCCCCGAAAATGTCCGACCTTCTGCTGAGCAAGTGGTACTCACAGTTCTCAGTGACAAAATGGTTTTCCTAGCCCAAAGTACCACAGTGATCGAGACTTATGCCTCAATGCTGTCGAAATAGCGAGAAGCCATCAAAGCCCATCGATGTGGTATGTCCGGACCTTGCAACCCAACCCCGTTGTTGCACAAATTAAATTTTGCTCCAGTCGCTACGAAATTCTTTCCCTTCTATTCCTCCTGACCTAGCATCTTCCAAAGTGACGACGCATTGTTTGATGGGGTGCAACCCTGGCTGCAATCTCAACTTGTGGATTTCTGCAAGGAGGGTCTCCACAACGATGGATCAAGTGTGTAACTCTGTGTGGAAGCTGTGTGATCAGTGTTTCAATTTTCGTGTCTCTTCATCCACGGAAAATGAGTCATAACTACGCTCGACTAAGCTGAACAATATATGCATATGGATTCGCTTGAAGAGTACGCTCTTCGCCAGGCTCAACTGAGCAGGACTTAATAATCATCAATAAATGCATACGCCTTGACAATACGCTCATAGCCACGCTCACTTCATCAGTAAATATCTGCAAATGGATAAATCCGATCAGTACGTTCTATGTATTAATAAATATATAAATGTAGATATGCCTGAACTGTTTGCTTAGAGCCACGCTCGATTATGCTAAACTTGATAAATATCCAGCTGTGCATACGCCTGAATTGTACGTTTATAGCCTTACTTGATAAAACTAACCTTAGTAAATATTTATGTATGCTTATACCCGCACAGTATGCCCAAAGCCACTGATAACATTTATCTCACATGACGATTAACACTTATTCGGGATCAAATGTCGAATCCGGAATCCTCAAAGTCAAACGTGAAAATTTCCAGATTACACCGTAACGAAACTTTAATCTAATTCAATTTAAAACAACGATGAAATGTAGAATTCAGACCGCTTTAACTACATAAAAGTATATTGTGAGGAAATAGTATTAGATTCAAGAAAACTTATTAATTTAATTGAATTTTGATTACGGTGTAACCTGAAAATTTGCGCTTTTGACTTAAATCGATTTGGGGGTGGGGGCGGATTCTACATTCGATCCTTGCTTTGATTTTAGTTTTATTACTCCCTTCTGCATTCCAATGCACGCCATTTCATGAAGTTGCTTCAATCAGATTCACACAGAAAAAATACAAAACAATAAGTCCCGGTTGATCATGGCGTAATGCAAAGGAGAAATCTGTTAATGGCGATTTTGTTTTCATAACGCCATCATATTTCTGACTTTTATTTTTGACTACTATTTATCTCCACTTAATGTTTTTGTTGCTTTGAATTCACGTAATAAAGGTATAATATAGTCAAAAAATTGATAATGATTATTTCTAATACTTCATTATAGAAATAAACAGAATAAAATCATGGCTGCTCCTATTTTTGTTATCTCGCTTATCTCCCTTCGTTCTTGTCGATTGGATTCGTTGTTAAGCAACCACAACGTTAATAGCAATTTTCAACAAAATATGGCAGCCTTCAAAATCTTTAATTATTTTTCCAAGGTCTGAAATTTTTTGCTGCAAAACTAATTATTGCAAGTCACATCCTGCTTGCACGGAATGATAGACTTTTAAAGGTTCTTAAAAAACACATTAATCTTTTTTCTTTTATCAATTTTTCAAAAAATAATTTCATGTTGACAGCAACTATATGCATACGTGCCGTTTGTGGTAAAGAAGAAAATTTAAGAAGTGTGATTTTATTTTTATGCTTTATAAGAACTCGCTTAAAGGCTGCCTCCGGCGACCACCACCGTGTCAAGTCGCTTTCTATTTTCTATCAGGACATGGAAGAAAATCTGAAAAGCAGCATGCATCAATGTCAGTTGAGTTTATATGAGATAAATGCAGAATTCAACTCAATAGGGACATGGCAGGGAGATCGAGGCCCAACAAGGAGAGGCAAACATCTGGATCCTACGTTATAAATGTTGCTGACATTGGAGAGAGAGGGAAAAAAAATTCTTGCCTCCATTACATTCGGGTATTACACCTGAAGAAGGCCGAAGAATTCATCAGCCAAAACACCGTGTTAACAACTCAAACAACAAGAAGGATGTCAAGCGTCCGAAAATGCGTTGGATTTTCATCGTCACGTTTTCATTATTAAACAATCATCATCATCATCATCATCATCATCATCATCATCATCATCATCAGTCTTTTAACGTCCGTCCTTGGACATTGACCTTCCCTTACATTCGCCACACCTCTCTATCGTGGGCGTTTGCAGAGCCAATATTCCCTGAACTTGTCTAGTTATTTTCTACATCTTGTATTCTTCCGGCCTCAGTTGTGCATGTGATTTCTGGGAATCCACGTTGTGAGTCGTGATGTCCATTGGTTGTCTGTCATTCTTGCAACACAGCCTGCCCATTGCCATTTAAGTTTTTAAGTAGATTCTACGTCTCGGACTCCCGTTCTCTTCCTGATATAGTGTGCTGTCTTGTGATCTCTCCATTTGAGGTTAAGCATGTTCTTTCATGTGCAAGTTGCATGCTTCTTGGCATGCAGCTCAGTCTCTTGGTTAGGTTCTCTGTTTCAGCTCCCTAGGAGCCTATCAGGAGGATACATTGGTTGTATACCCTTCTTTTTTAGGACTGATGGGACTTCTTGTTTTTGAAGGCTGAGCTTGCTCCACCAAAGGCTTGCCATCCTAGTGTGATTTTTCACTCGATTTCTTCTTCTTTTGTGGGTTTCATTGAGATTCGTTGTCGTAGGTAGATGTAGTGGTTTTGCATCTTCGATTTTGATTGTTGTTTTCTAATTTGTAGGCCGACTTTTTGCTTCTCTGTCTTTCTCTCTCTCTATATATATATATGTGTGTGTGTGTGTGTGTGTGTGTGTGTATACGTGTGTTTGCTTGTAGTTACTGAACATTCATAGATGTCGATAAAAAAATTCCTTCAATTTTCTGATTTTCCATTCTTCCATCTTCAAATATCATAAATCTTGCGTTGCTATCTCTAAATGTCTGGTTCTCTTCATCAGCAGCCTCTTTCCGACCCTGGTTCCGCGGGTTCCTACTCCAATTCCATCTTTAAATTATTCATGAATTATCAACTCGTTTACTTGTAGAGCATGCTAACAATTGAAATTGCTTGAGAAGACGAATTTAATTGCTGTTTCTTCCTAATTAATTAGTGTTTGGATGTTAGATCACTAATTGATATTTGCTTTGATACGATTATTAAACAAATGTTATCAAATAAAAATTACTCGGCAACCAGTGGCCAGATTGGACTGGAAATTGCTTTATACTCAAAATTAAACAATTTGAACGGTATTGCGCTAACAAGAAGTGTGCTGTTTTTTGCGGTGTTACGGTAACAAACACAGATGCTCACAAACAAACATTCATAAATCGGATCATTCTGATATAGATTGGAAAAATTCACTTTACGCACGCTACAAGCCCAACCTACTTTTGTCACAGGAAACATACAACATTTTTTAGTTCAAACAAAAATTCTACACAAAAGTAGAATCGCAGCTTCCAAGATTCCGTCAGAGCTAACCAAAAAGGAACTAAATAAATTCCTCGAACCAATCAGAATTGTTGTCCAATGAAACCATTTTTTCGCAAAAAGATTGATATTTTCAATGTGTGAGCAATTCTGAACGCTGTACAGGGGGTCTGTTTCTTTACTAATGAATCAACCATATTCATTTATTTCAAATATTCATAGTTGAGGTCTGCTCACACGGTGTGCACACCTTGCTGAAAAACCATGAAGAAAGTCTGAAAAGACAATGTGAAGGTTGTTAATATCATTAAGTTCGTCAAGAATAGTATGCACTTTCGTTTCGGAGCAAAACATATTGCTGCAAAAAAGACTGTTCTATTATGAGTAACCTTTAGATGCAGGTACGTGCACCACAGAAGAAAACTGAATACAGTGGCTAATTAAAAAAAAGGTGTACAATGCTCAGTTTGGGGGGGGTCAATCACAGCAAGGCAGCACACCCTGATGGCACCAAAGGAGGAGGGTCGTGAGTCACCATGACCTCTTCATGACACTATTCGCTATTCTTGCTCACATGAATGCATGTGGGGTCTCTCTTAAAACTCGACTTTGTCTCGCATTCTGCATTCGTAGAGAGGTGAATAAATAACTACATTACCCACTTCTCGTTCTATAGAAAGAAGAGAAAAGAAAGAAATGGAAAGAAAAACAACCATAAGTTCAACGATGCGTTCACATCCGTTGTAGTAGGAGCAGGAGGAGGAAAAAGAGGGGGAGGAAGATAATGGTTTATCTGAAGATCTCAACTGTTTCATATCAATACAACATGCTTGAGAAAATTGATATTCAGCATTACTAATTGTGATGGTAGTATCAGGAAGAGGGAGAGGAAGTGAGGGAAGAAGAGGAAGGTGAAGATAGTGGGTTAGGTTTCATATCAATCCGATGTGATACTGCTGAAAAAATTGATATTTAACATAATAGAGACCGACCGACCGACCGACCGACCGAAAGGGTCTTATAAAAACGTATCAAAGGCCGCCAGTTTTGACCAAGTTGGTATCTGCAGCTGGGTTGTCAACGTGATTTTACAATTTTTTATTCTGGAAATCACCCTCAAATTCGATGAATATAAAAAAATGTCTCTGTTGGTAACCCTGGACTTGGAAGCAAAAAAATTCAAAACATATAAGTACTGTCAAGACTGGATTTATGAATTCGGAAAAGAAAAAAAAAATTAAATTAAAAAAATATCCAAATTGGTAACCCCGCTCCGCAATATGGCAATATACAAATATTGTCTCAATGGTTGGAATAATCTTTTTTATTATTTGTTTCAACTCCCGTCTGCTTTATCGGATTTTGATGGGGAAAATTCCATATCAATCTTTCAGCGCCGGTCGAAATGTTTGTCTACACCGACAGATTGTCTACTTGAAGTATTCAAAATGTTGACGATGATCCTCGCTGTTAACATAATTAACTTGATCGCTGGGCCACGGCTGTTATCAACACGTACGTTTACATTAAATAGGCTGTTTTATTTATTTATATTATACATATATCTCTCCTCCCCTATCTCCTCTCTCCCTCCATTTCTCTCCATCTATATATCTATCCATCTATCTATCTATCTATCTCTTTATATATATATATATATATATATATATATATATATATATATATATATATATATATATATAAGTTTTATTTACGTTTGTCATAGGAACGGCGCATGTGTTGCCCTTACCAGATGACCCTAACGCGTGTTTCTGAGCCACAACAAAGCGACCTCTTGATGGATAACATATTTTACAGTATTCCCTTGTAAACATACTCAACGTACTCGATGCCCATACCCAGCTCACTTCCCTATAGCGGCACACCCTCATGAGGTGCGCTTGACTGGATGCTACTATTTGCCGTAGACTTCAATCGCCAACAAAGGGTTGAGGCGCCCTACCCTACCGTATTGGAGAGGTTCGTTGACCGAAAGTGAAGAAGAAAATGCCAATTTCAAACACTTGCAAAAGATTGAAGGTATACCTGAACTACGATTCACTCAAACTGGTATCCAAATCTTTGTTTTTATCATTTTTTTTTATTGGTCTCTGCGTTGCAGTCGACATGTTCTTCAGCCTTCCATAGGTATATGTGGCATTTGGTAATTTTTGAGTGCTGCCCTGTATTTTTTCCTCTTTGATATGCTGTCTCTTCCCGAGAACCGATTCCTGGATCCTAGGTTCAAACCTCTGTGTTGCTCGAGTGGCAAATTGAAAGAAACTGAACACTGAAGGATTACCAGATTGACTTTATGTCTGAATAAAGCCGAAAAGTTGTGATAAAAATAAAATGTCCATCTGTTGTATATCTTCTGGCACTTCTGTTCAGCAAATGTTGGCAGTTGAGCGACGTCGGTAGTGCTCGAATTGATGAGGCTGAAGTGGCTGTGTTACAAATAGCAGAGATACGAGTTACGGTTCAAGTAATCTGACACTGTTGATTACTGTATTAATTGGATACAAATACGTTTGCGAGAAACGAGTGGTATCCAGTCAACGCCGAGTTTATTTATTTGCATCCCCACGACTACAAATATGACACAAGGTCGGATTAAGGTGGGGTCCCACACGTTCGAGAACGCACAGGCACAGTGTGCGACCGGATTCCTTGCGCATGATTTCGCAAGGAGGTCGGGACAAGCTGGAATATGTCCACAGGACGAATCCTGTTGTTCAAGGCTCCCTAACTCTCAACGTGCGTTTGCACGGAGTCATTAGGGCATGCTTGACGCGGTTCACAGGACGAATCCTGCTGATGCTCTCAAGACGAGCCTGAGCATGCTGGTCAGTGTTTCCGGGATGGGGACAATCCCGGACATTGATCGACTATCTCAGCCCGAGGGTGTCAAAGATCAGATACTACACTAAAATCTTAGCCAAGAGGTCGAACGCCGAGAAAGGCTTATTCCATCTTTTCCTATATTAAATTTATGTAACTACGGAACAACAAAAGTGGCATATATAACTAATTCATAGATTAATTATGTGTTATCATAGAATTTCAGGCCACCTTAAAATGGCTGGTGACTTTACTAACCGAAACATATTGATTGATCCAATCAACGAAGGTGAAAATCATGAAATAAAGATGTGTATTCAGATCAGAATTTCACACACAAAAAAAATAGATCAGTTCCTCAAGACTGCATCAATTTTGATTTTAATTTTCAAAACCTGACCTAGGGCGCCAAGGAATATAGGACGCCTGTCATTTATCTGAAACAGTAGGATTTGTCAATAATGCAAATGGACAATCACATTGTAATAATAATGGTTCTATTATATTCATCAAATGATGATCTGCTGTTTTCTCACAGAAAAACAAATGGATAAGTCTATACTCTAAAGGGCATCGATGTTCAGCCTGCTGGGGACACCAGGAACCTGGGAACGGCCCTCGATCTATATTCATGAAAGACTACCAACTTTCACAAGATTCTGAGAGTGTATTCAAAATTTCACAGGGAAATATACAAGTTGTCTCAAAAGTGACTCTACATTTTTGTTTTTATTTTTCTCTTCAGATTTCCGTCCAATCTCAGTGAAATTTTTGACTCTTGAACTCTACATAGATCCCCATTATTATGGCAATGACACTATATTTCGTTTTGTGAGTCTGCATCGTGAGCAAAGTTTATCCAACAAGATCAAGAGACCTCCATGAACTCAAGGTATGAATCAAAGTTTGTTGTGCAAATATACCAATCGAAACGCCGATGTCCAGAATGCCTGCGTCAATCGCTGGCTTGGCTTGAGCGTCATGACGTAGTCTACCATTGAAGTAATTCTCATTTGAACCTGACAAAATTTGAATCACAAAATCCCTAAACATCATGGTTCATGTATATCGATCGTCAAAAGTTACCATTCTCAAGGTGCATGTCTGGAAGGGGTTGGAATTTATGGTGTGTTGAGCAGCCTGCTATAATAGTCAGGTAAAATAATTTTCCGTCCGTCGTACGGAACTGCGGCTTCGAAGTATTGCCAAAATTTTACATCTAAATATAGATCTGTGATTTTCGAGAGAAGATCAATAATCTGTAATTTTTTATGTATTTTTTCTTCAAAAACTTCAAACTAGATACCTCACGGCTATGTGCGCCGACTAATATATCTGAAAAATGTTAACTTCATGTTGCCCAGAAATCGTGGGGCGGGCACACACACACACACACACACACACATTTCTTCTATTGTTGGTAGATAAATATATAATGACTTTCAAAAGCTGTGTTTTTCTGCATTCAGCTGACGCTAAATCATCAGTCTGTAAAAAGGATTCTCTATTTCGGATCCATTTACCAATCGACTTCTCCATTGAGAAATTTCGGTGCAGTCTATTGTATTATCAATTGATATTGATATGGATATCCGTATCTGGCATAAAGGGATCACCTTGGCCCGCGCATGTACCAGAACTAATAAAATATCTAAAATGATATACAAGAAATAGATCTTTTATCTGGACCACAAGCAGATTTCGGCATTGTTAGTCCAAAATGACCACAGAGACCAAAGAAAGATTATATATGATGCTTAGTGATGTACGAATGCAAATTTTCAGAGTTGTCTCTCGCAAAATGTGACCAGGGGTGCCCGAACACACACACAGACACACACAGACACACACAGAGGAGCCAAAATAGAAGAATCTGTTGCTCACTTGATTGGGCTTCAGTGATTCAATGAATGTTTAGTGTCTTTTGAGACATCAAGTATTTCTACATTCAGCCAACGCTAAATCAACATTCCACTGAAGGATTTTCTATTTCGGATCCATTTACCAGTGGACTTATTCACTGAGAAATTTCAGTGCAATCTATTTTATTGTCAATTAGTGTTTATAAGGGTTTATGTTCAACAAAAAACTTGTTTCTCAAAGGAGGAGAATATTGTATAAACATTCCATTTTCCTTTCAGCTTTTTTATTCAACATCTCCAAATAGTTAATAGAGCTCCTTGGCTACTCATTTTTCTGTTTAACAAATGTCCGATTTTTCAAGCAGCAAAATCTCCATGCACCTAATTCTGCTATTTGATGAAGGATGTTTACGCTGTTACTGGATATCAGTTGTTTAATTTTCCCAGGATTCCGGATATAAGAAGCCGTTTACATAATTAACGTAACGACTACAGATTTAAGAGTATACTTCCCTTCAAACATCATTCACACTCACAGTCTCATTTTGTGCAGGATGGGTGAAAATTAGAAATTATACACAACTTTTGTAAATGAAGCTCTATGATGTATACGCCCAGCGACTTTTTCCAGTGCAGGTAGGTGGAGAAGGAGGTGCACCGCACCGAACCACAAAATCTGGACCAACTGGAAGAGCGTTTTCGACATGTTATGGCAAACATACTGCTGGACTTCCTTTAAAGGTCTATCGAGGCCATACCAGTCTAGCATTGTATAGTCCGCTCAAATGATGTAATGGTTGGGCTGTCAACCTCACACTCAGTAAGGATCCAGGTTCGATTCCTGTTATAAACGAAGGACAAATATTCCTGTGCATCTCGAAGCTAAACTCTATGCACCCTAGGCTGTGTGCTTAGGGCGTGCTCCTGAAAATATTCAATTTTGATTTTTTGAGAAAAAAAAAGGAGTCTTTGGTTTTGTTTTTTTTTTACCTTTGGTCGGCACTATTCTAGCGGGTTTATCAATAACATCTAAATTTGCCACCATCTAGATGTTTCTAGATGTTTTTTTACTCAGTTTTAAATGTTACTCCGTGGAAAAAATCAGATTTTATTTACATTAGTTATTCTCCGATGGAATTTTTCCACACGACATCAAATTTCAACGCTACATTTGTTCAATTATTGACTGCGATGTCAAGTTTATCTATCTATGTGTCGTGTGTATTGGCCGTACCAATGGAGCTAGAAGGCTGAAAATTGTAACATCTACTCCTTATGATGTCTTTTTTTTCGAATAAGGGCGCTAAATAAGTTTTCAGTGGTGGGTTTAATTTGCAATGTAAGCTCATCTCTAACTGATCTCTCTATCTTGGATGTCGGGCTCTCGGTAAAAAACAATTTGCCATGCTTATTAACTTGTAGATGAAGAAATCGGCAACAGAGATTAAAAAAACGCCCCAAACATTTATGAAATATTATTTTATTGTCAAAATCTTTGTGTTATTATTAAGACAAAAGATTGAAGGTGCGAAAAGTTGATTACTTGTAAGCATTAAAATGACGTGAATTCAAAGATTTTGTAAAATTTCTATTATGAAAATGTAATTTTAATGTAATAACTGTTCTTCAAAGATGAAAAATACATCAGAATTCAAAAAAATAATTTCACTAGGTATTTAAAGAAAAGATTTGATTTTATTATTTCTGAAATGTCCAGTGTCTTAACAATGTAAAATATTAGAAATTAAAAATAATAATATCTCTGGGCATTTAAAAAAAATGTCAACCAATTCTGCAATAACCAATATTTTTTTTCACAGAATCGTTGACAAAATCAGATTTATCTTTTATTTCAATAGTTTAGAGAAACGGCGAAGGCACAGAGGCAATACACAATCTGGGTATGGGCATGAAGTTTGTAGACAATCTGAGTGTAAACAATCTGGGCGTAGACAAACTGTAAATGAAGCAATGTTTCACCCAAGGGTGAATGTCATTATTTTGAGATGAATGAAATTAGAAGGGTGAATAACTTGATTTTACTAGGACATTTATATTTCTTCTATACTTAAAATGATTTTGGGATAAATATATATAATAAGAAAACATTGTTTCTAAGAACTTAATTCTGAGTCTGCTTTCAACAAACCACACTCAATGTAAACTAAAAAACCATAAAAATTTCTTTGAGTTGATTTTTTCGTCACTCCTTGTTTTGTTTATATACTTTAGTTCGTTTGAAAACTAGAATAAAATAAGTAATTCGAGAAATGACTCAATTCACGCCGTTGTTCAGAATGAATTGCTGAATATTTCGACGGATAAGACGCCACTTGGAGGATCCTAACCCCAATACGAAAAAGATGGCGTCCTCCTATTGACCAGATACGAAACATTAAGCTAAAACTATGAATTTCAGGCTAGAATTGAGGTCTCGTCTTATCTAAAGATCGTCTTATCTAAAGATCGCCTTATCTGCTGAAATATACGGTATGTATGAAATGATTCAGCTGAGAATAAAACTAAAATGATTAACAAATAGGCCGGACACAAAACAGTGATTCAATAGTGAGTTAAAACTAAGAAATTCAGACTGAAATCTGGGTCTCGGCTTATCTGAAGGTCACCTCATCCGCCAAAATATACGATAAATATGCAACGTGCACATGAGAGAATCATGCTCAACCTTGCATTGAGAGATCACAAGACAGCACAGTATATAAGGAAGAAAATATTTGTTCGTGACATCATGGAAACTATTAAAAAACTCAAATGGCAAGAATGAAAGACAACCGATGGACATCACGACTCACAACATGGATCCCCAGAGATCACATATGAAACCGAGGCCGACAGAACTCAAGATGGAGAGATGAACTTGACAGATTAAGGAAATACTGGCTCCGCAATGCCCATGATAGAGAATTGTGGCGAATCCTGGGGAAAGTCTATGTCCAATGACGGACGTTAAAAGAATGATGATGATGATGATGATGATGATGATGATGATGATGATGATGATGATGATGATGATTCACAAGGAGAATGAGACAAAAGCGATAAAATAAACGAGGAAATTTACTCCATGGCAAATGAAATTTCATGATAGATGTTCCATGATGAGAGACACTGAAATAAAGGATAGATAAAGAAACGTCTTGTTAATCACTCAATAGAAACTGTCACGTGGCCAACACCTTTTGGTGGCATGTCACGTTGGATTGGTCAGTTAGAACATTGCAAAAGGGATGATCAATGAATAAGTTACTTCTTTCGTCTTTGGTTCGGCAATGATCATCAAAAGTCTGAATTTTCAGAAGGACAAACGTGAATGATGCAAGACAAAAACTAAGGGATCAATTTTGGAAAAAATACATTGCAAATTGAAACCCCACTAAAAACCTATGTCATGGTTGGAATTAGAAAAAAAAAAGCATAGAAATATCATTATTTTTACTTGTTATAATGAATAGTAAATACTTAAATTTTCAGCTCTCTAGCCAAATGGGTGCCGAATGTAAGCGTGATAGATACTTGGTTCGTCAGCCAGTTAGCCAGCAAGACCAGTTTAGAAACTGGAGAAACTTATGTTGACAATATTGGTGATAGTTTTGGTTGACGGTTTCTAAAAAGAAAAGAAAGAGAAAAAGAGAGGAAGATATTCAATTTAAAAAAAAAGATTTGTTCAAACTTCTTAAGTTGCGACTTTTCTTGATACATATATGTATGTTCAAATCGGTATTGACATGCGTACATATATACACTGATCTCCATGAAGGGGAAAAAATAATCACCTCACGTGCGTGCGTGCACACACACACACACAAATGAAGACAGAAACACACTGACAGTTACATATATGCCTTCACCAATCGATTACACACGCACACGCATACACAACCAAAATGATGAGAACAAGCGTCAATCTTCCATATCCATCCATACTTTCCTCAAAGGCAAAACATATCACCTCTATCTCACCCCTGCAGTGCCAAAAGAACATCCCAAAGCTGACCCTCCTCACTCACACCTATGACAATTCCATTCCCCTCAAAACAACCAGAAAATCATTATATACATCACATTTTCCTTTAGTTCAATGTTACACTCAAACACGTAAACAGCTACACATTTTTGCTAGCGTTTTCTGAATAGCTAAGTGCTCATGAAAACGCTAGCGCAACTTTAGCGAAATGCATCAAGTCTATCTTTGTGATAATAAATAATTTTGAGCTGTAACAGAGAAGTTTTCTCAAATTGCTCACTTCCACATTGTCAAATTACCGCTACTATTTTACTGGATTGCCTCATATCCATACAACAAACATTAGTCTTTGTAAATGTCCATCGCTTCGATAACGATGTTCGTAAAGCTGTTCGGTGTCAGTTTTTCAAGACACAATAAAGAGTGGATGTCAAAATGTTCAGCGCCCTAGTGCAATTGGTGCGACTTGAACGAGTGATACGTACATACTTGTACACAGCTAGACAGCCAGACCAAACTAAGAACTGAAGAAACCTATATTGACAATTTGGGTGGCAGTTTTGATTGACGGTTTCTAAGAGAACGCTGAACTTAGACAGGCGGAAGGTTAGGAACACCTGGCGCCTTAAGCAATTAGTGGCCTTGCGCCAGACTAAACAAAACGTTGTAAATGCAGATAAGATGGTAAGAAAGTGCAGAGTATGTTTGCTTCGGGCCAGAGAGGTTCTCAGAAGGAAGATAGGAGTCAGACACGTATAAAGTAGAGTTGCTAGATAATTAGAGAAAATTCTGGCCAAAAAAGCATGAAAAATAGCCAAATGTAAATTGCTTATTTTAACAATTATTTTTCTCACTCATTTCTATACGATGAAATATTGTAAATCATTTTTATTTTTATTTTTGATACCATTCACTTTCATCTCAATTCTTCAATTGCTTTTTTTCGCAACTTCCAGTATCAAAGTTGCTATAAAAAGCAGAAGATAAATTGAAAAAATATTGTTTACAAAAGATTACAAAGCTGGAGTGTATATTAAAATCAAGGATTTAATAAAAATACTACTGCGACTTGGTTAAAATGGCCAAAAAATTGAATACAGCCAAACTAAAAAAAAAATTACTGGCCAAATGTTTTTCATGAAGGCTAGACGTAAGAGTGGGAAGAGTTAAAAGAAGTAGATTCTGCCAAGTGATTTCTTGTAGCGCCCGTGTGGCCCACGAATTTCTGACATTATGGCCTCATGAAGGTTAAGTGGGAGAGGAGCTGTTGCTGCCGGCTACTGAAGAGGCTCGGCTTGCAATCGAACTATTAGGAACGAGGCTGCGGAGCTCCACATTCCTTCTATAACCGGATTTGACATTTTCCTCATTTTCAGTTCTACCGCCAGGAGTCCTCCAAGACTATACCGATAATAAAACATTGCAAAAAGAAAGAAAAAAGAGAAAAAAGGAAAGAAAAAGAGAAACGGGTCTGATTAGTCACTTGATAGAAAACGTCGGGCAACTAATATATTTTGGAAGCATGCTGTGTTGGGGGTGATCAAATAAAAAAAATGGAAAAAGGCTATTAATGAATTAGTTACCACTGAATGTTTGTCGGGCGATGACCATTTAAAATGTAAATTTTAAAAAAACAACAAGGAACCAATGAGGGGGCAATTTTGTACAAACTTAGATTGCCTATTGAATTCTTCCCACACTAAAAAAAAATATTTAGAAACACAGATAAACAAAACAGTTTTTCTAGGCGTGTAAATGTTTAAAATTTCAGTTATCTAACTCCATTGGTGTGGCCTGTACGCACAATACATACATACAAGCATACATACATGGGTAGCCAGCCAGATTAACTTGAAAACTAAGCAAAACCTATGTTGACAGTTCTTGTTGAAGGTTCCTGAATAGAAAGAAAAAGAAAAAGAGAAAATGTTAGTTCAGACTTCTGGAGTTGCGATTTCTCTTCATACATATATGTATGTTCAAATACTTTGATGGCACTAGTAAATGCCCATTGCTTTGCTGACGTTCAATCTAAAGCTGTTCTGTGTCAGTACATTTACACAGTTATTCGAAAGGTTAACGCAATATATAGTAAACTGGTGTGGTCACATCGCGTTGTACTCTCACCGGTTCTCGCAAGATCACGGAAGTTAAGCTACTTCAGCCCTGTTCACTACCTAAATGGTGGACTGGGAATACCAGATGTAAGCCAAGTCGTGCCAAAGACTAGAAAAAAGATACCTCTCAGCTATCAATGACTAAGTTAGGGTTGAGGGTAAGTGGTTGTCGAACCGGATACAGGAACCGTACCCACCTATATCCGAAAAGTTAGTAGCAATATAAAAGAGGGGCCTCCTATCATTGTTAACTAAAATTCTTGTATTCATTTTAGGTAAAAAACAAAATTTATTCATCAACAATAGTTGCAGTTGTAGTTATAGTTATATAACCAACGGCTAGTGACCGACCACACGTACACAGAGAGAAGAACTGCATTTTGGGTTTGTGTGTTCACAATACCACTTTCCTCTCTTTGTTGGCACCGACAGACTGATAATTCACAAATTATATTAAGGATTTAGTAAGCTTAGCTCATACAGGCAATAGGTCACAAGTATGAGATACTCAGCGATGATTGAACTCCTTACTGTCCATTACTGAATTAACAATGTAGCTAGAGTAGGAAATGCTAAGAGCCCTGCATTTTCGAGGATTCTGCGCTAGATGCTTGCCAGTTATCGATTCTGATTCACTGATTCTGTACAGTACAGCTATGTGAACTGTTCATAGATTTCAGCCAATTATCACTTTTGATTAGAGTTATCATTTTAATGCAGTAACTAATAGGAGTATGGTATCTATGTAATACATACACGGCACATTAATACATAAGAATTTGGAAATTAAGTCACAGCCACTAAACGAAAGTCAAAACGAAAATGAAGTAATACTAGCAATCACAGTCAATAATTAAACAACCGTAGCGTCAAAATTTGAACGTGCGTAAAAAGATTCCATCGAATTATAAATATGGTCCGAATAAATTCAGTTTACAACATCACTTTAGTTTACCACCGGAAAACATCTAAAATAAGGTTTTTTAAAAAAACATCTAAAAACATCTAGATTCTAGAGAATCTTGATGTTATTCAAAATAAAGGGTTCGGTTCGATACTTCCCCCACACCTACCAGATGATACCTGATGAAGGCCGTAGAGTACAACGGCCAAAACGTTGTATGGAAAACAACCAAGATGAGGATAGTACGAACAATAATTGAGATGAAAGGCAATGGAAGTTTTAAAAGAAGTTTTTTTCTTGATTTAGAAGGGGTTTAGTTGCGTACTGGTGCCAGTCTTCAAGTCTTGAGACAAAACAATATGACCAGAAGTGCCGGTACACACAAACAAACGCACATATAAAAAAAAGGATGTAACCCTTAGTCACTTTTGGTGGCTACGGTCGTTCAATTATTTTTGAAATGACATATTTGTCATATTATCCGATTGTATAGCAAACGACAGAAAATTAATTACTTTTCTACGTAGGTAAGAAAATAGTTATAATATACATGTGAATTTTTGTTTTAAAATGTGGGGTTCCTTTCATATTACATTGACGATCACATTAGCTTAATGCAGCACTGTTCTCGTCGTAATGATTCGAAAAACTAATTTACTCACCATTGTCTCATAGTAAGTTCTTCCAATGATATCTACGTAGCTTAACTTTGGTGCATAATCACAAGAGTGGAGTATCCAGTGAGGTTCGAACTCACAACAGTTTCCACACTAACTTGTTTACTATTGCTCCACGGCAAGACATCCACGGATGTTTATTGCACTCAGCTAAGTTCGATACAGAGAGTCCCATCAGTTCTCCAGCTATTCCAACAAGTTGCTCTTGAGCCGGCATATATATGGAATGCTCTCCAAGTTTTTTTGAGAAAACTATCCGTTTGCAAGATGGGTCAAGGTATCCAAAAAGTATTAAGATAGCTCAGAAGTGTGATTGGCGTATAAGTGGCAAACATAGATAGGTTACTTTCAGGTTCTTGGAACGCTCAGAAGTTTTTTCCAATGTAAATTAATAGAAATTGCTCATTTTTCTTTCAATTTTTAACAGAGTTTCATTCTTCAAAAATGTGACATGACTTTCCGAACAACCTATAAAAATGTCGACCCTTTTTTTCTTCCTCTCTGAAATTCAAGTGCTTCCATTGCTTTTAGTAGGGCAGATATGTGAAATTGGTGAGAACTTTTGAGTATGGGCTGTTAAATTCAACAGTCGAAACTTTTATTTTGGACTCGAGCGCCGTTTGCTAACATCATACCACTGCAAACATAATACACTATGTAGAAATAGTTCATATTTTAGTTACGGTGCAGGGGAGGTAACTGTGCGTTTCGATTTTTCCATTTTTGGTCTGTTTTCTGAATATATGAAAATATCTTTCGATCAAAAGGATAAAATCCTGGATCCGCTCCGAAATTTAACCAGTTCTTCCTTAGTTCATAACACACAGTTTTAGAGATATTGTGTCGAAAAGCAGGCAGAGAGACGGATGAACATAAATGGTTACATATTCCTCGTCCAACTTCATTGGACCAGGTAACAACACCTTTATCAGCCAAGAATACAGGTAAGCCTCAATTTGTGCACTTAATTCTTTCCAAAATATTTTGTATTGTTCTAAACCGCACTTGTTCAAGGTTTTAAGTTAAAATATGTGTCTGGATTAGGATGTGTATTTTCAGCTTACACTTTGTTACGTTGATTTGTACGGCAATAGCTCGGTTGAACTATATCAAAACCACACAACTCGAAAGCGTACTATTCAAGGTATTTTTTTAGAGAGAAAATATGTCTGAATCGAATATTTCCGTTTCCATATAGGTAAATTCTAATTCTGGTGTTTATTTGTTGAATTTCTCTTTCTTTCATTTTTAGCTTTGAAGTCGTACGCGAACGGCGCATGCGCAAATGTATGTGTCGGCAGTTGAAGCGACATCAAAGGCATTGTTATAGACGAAGGCAAGCCTAATCGGGTTATTTGTAAAAGATCGGCAACCACTTTCATATCTAAGGTTGGAAGCCGAGAGGAGACAAGGTGAATCGGTTTGGATACCATGTTTAAAAAAAGTAAAATAAGAGCAATTGTTAGAACCAACGTTGCCAATTCAGATGTTTTTTCTCCATCTAGATCGAGATATTTTGGGGTCGCGTCTAGATGTCAGGAATTGTTGTTTCATCATCACATCAGCGGCAGCAACAGCAGCAGCTCATTAGCGTCCATCCTTAGACATGAACCTTTTGAATCATCGTACTTTTTGAAATTTGCTTAGTTCGTCACGACATCTTATTTGCTGCCGGCCACTGTTTCGTATAGGATCACTGGGGATCCACGTTGTTAGTCGTGATACCCAGCGGTTGTCGGCCATTCTTTCAACATGACCAGCCCGCTGCTATTTGATTTTTCAAGTGGATTCTATGATATCCCTGACACCTCTTCTGCCCAACACAATATATTGTGCTGTCTTATGATCTCTCCATGATTATCTCCCGTGTACGTTGCATAGTTCTCAGCTCGACAGTCAATCTTTCGCTTAGGTTCCATCTTTCAGCTCGATAGATGATCACCGAGAGGATGTATTGGTTGTAAACTCTTCTTTTTAAGATTAATGTGATTTTCTTGTTCTTGTCCCACTGAAAGCTCGCTATCCAAGTGTGATTATCTGTTTTCCTTCGCCTTTTGAGAATTTCATAGTTATTTTGGTGAATCTTAATAAATTGAGTAATATTTCATCAAAATAAATGTTGAACATAAAAAGTCATATTTGATTTATTATCTCAGAGAGAATGTAAATCTTCTGTGTTGTTGTAAGAGTTTTTTTCTTTCTTTTTTTTTTGACTCAAAATTAGATGTAAACTTGAAAGTAAGAAAGTTTGCAACACAGGTTGAAATAACGATTCTTAAACTATGTTCTATTTACCCACAAGTTTTTTTATAGAAATTTGATTTCTTCTTTGGGTGAATCATTAACCAGTTTAAGAAACGTTGAGTTGAAATAATTAAATTGTTTTGATAAATATAAACTGACACATTATCCGTGAAATGGTGGGATTATTTATAGATGGATCGGCACTCCTGTCTTGGATCAAAGTATCTACCCGTTCTCCCTTGGATTAAGGTATCACTCCCCGGCAAGTCAGAGTGTAATATCTGGGTGCTCACTGAAAAGCGTCACACACACACACACACACACACACACACACACACACACACACAAAGCATATATGAATACATATTGAATTCTTTATGTGTGGATAATCACGTTCAATTAAAAGAATATAACAACAATGATAAGAAAACAGATAAATATCTGGATCTTGCCCGAGAACTGCAAATATTGTCGATCAGAAAGCTTTATGATAGACGGTCATACCCACAAACGTTTGAGCACCAGGATTCCCCCCAAAGAACATTGTAAATAGACATCTTAGAGATATAGGGAATATTTGAGACAATCTAATTGCATTGTGGAGATTGGATATTCAGAAAGATTTGAGGATACTTGCTACCACTTGATGCTCAATGATAGCCAATAAGAGAACTCTCGTGTAAATCAGATGAATATCTGGATTATTTCTAAGAAGGTTATTGAGGGTTGAATATCTCCTTTTTTCCAGACGAATTGTACACCCTTGAAAAGCCGTAGAATGGCTCAGTAGAAACGTTGTTGGAATAATGTGATCAACGCAAGGAATGAGTTTAATTACCTTGACAACTCAAAATTACTTAGAAGCGTAGAATGGACCTGCTGAAACATCGTAATGAAAAATCAATTTAATACAAAGAATGAAACTTCTTAAGATTCCACAGGTTTTAGGAAGGATGAATAGAAATGTAAAAAAAAATGTCGTACAAAGAAAGACTTCAATGGTCTAAACAAATGTTGGACTCGTAGCAGAAATATTGGAGGCTGTAGAATAAAAGTTGCAGTAACAACAAAACTAAAACAAACATGAGATAAATAGTCTGAACAACTACTGGAATGACGATGACTCTTATCAAAATTCGATACCAATACCTGAAGGTGACCAACGTAGAATAAACCTGCTAAAACGTTTTGGCAACAACGAAAGCAAGACGAAGAATGAGTTCAACACTTTGAATTATGTTTATTGAATTTGAGTTTTTATCGTCATCAGTTTTTATCATTCTAATTTTCAATCGATTTTATAAAACTTCAAACAGAAAATTGAGATGAAGGTAATAGTAAAAAAAATGAAGGCAATAGTCAATAAAAAAAAATCCGTACATCGTATAAATGAACTACAATAGCCTGCGCGGTTACCAGAACTATCTTTTTCTAGATTATCTAAAAAAAAAAATAGATCTTTTACCGAGAGTTATTTAAAAGATTAGATCTTTGATCAAAAATTAAAAAATCATCCAAAATGACCACAGAGAGTAAAAAGCATTCTTTTGGAATGAATTAAAAAACGCCAACAAAAAAGTGCTTTTGATGGTGCCTTGAGGTGGATCAGGAGTGCCTGGAGTCACACACAGACACACGGACACTCAAAGAGAGAATAATCTCTACCCTACTCAACTGGTTGGTCGGTCATTTGTGATTCTATAATGTGTTATAACAATCCATCTAGTAGTAATAGCAGAAATGGGATGAAAAGGACTAAAAGTGACAGTCAAAGACAAAGTAAGGCAAAAAGATAGAAAGCAAAAAAAAAAAAAAAAAAAATTGGGGGGCGCGGAGAGAAACGCATAAATTCAAGCTCATACATGTCTTCAGAAGGAACAAATGCGTAAATGATACTTGAACATTTAGACGGGAAAATAACCCAGTTCGTCGAAAGCTTTCAAGTGACACACTCACGTTTCAATCAACACCAGGTGATTCGCTAATTCGACATAGTGCTTCATGTTGACGTTTCTGCTTCACAGTAGGTAACAATTTCAAACACATGTAGTTGCTTAACTACCAATCCCACTAGGGCAGAATGTGACACAAAGTCGGTCTAATTGGGGGACCACACGCATACATGCGGGTAGCCATGCACGTGAACAGGAATGGGGCCTAGGGAGCTTAAGCCCTTGCCTTTTTCTTCTTCATATTTCCGTTTGCCAAAATTCGAAGATATGTTTTTTTATAGAAGACGCTTTGAGAGAATGCACTTTTTCCAACAGAGGCCCTGCCCTTCTAAAAAGCATGTGTACGCCCGTGCAGACAGCACATACTTTGAGTACTTAGTGTTCCCAAATACTCACCCATCAAAGTACTGATCAGGCTCGATGCTGCTTAACTCGAATGTGAACCGTATGTATGACAACTATGTACAGTTGAAGATGCAAACGTGAGAACTAACATAAAAAGTGCCTTCATTACCTTCCAAGAGGACATAAATAGTCGTTGCTCAACGATCCTACTTATTATTAATTCTATACAAAAGGAAATCTATTCACTTTTATATAGAGAGCTGTGGAGCAATGGGACACAATACCATTTCGCAAACCATTTCTGTAATTGTGTGTACGATCTTCCATTAATGCATAACACTATGACACTCTGGAAGACAAGGTTAAGTTTACAAAATACACACACAGGCACGCATACATCACACACACACACACACACACACACACACACACACACACACATATATATATATATATATATATATATATATATATATATATATATAGTGTCATCCACAGACAGCTGTTTCGATGTATTACATCTCTCCAGTGTGGCTATAGACTTTATCCGATCCAGTACCGCGAGGCAGAATTGAAACCCTCACATCGGAAGCCGATATCCTACCCCTGAACTACGGAACTGGGTGGTCAGTAAGGCTGAATATAAGCGATATTTTCATTTTACGCAGAAACTCCTCATCCACCAGAGTGCTCTATTCCTATGGAAGAGCATAATATATATATATATATATATATATATATATATATATATATATATATATATATTGAGAGAGAGAGAGAGAGAGAGAGAGAGAGGGAGAGAGAGAGAGAGAGAGCGAGAAAGATATCTACAATTTTGTGGTTATAGATCAACGCGTACGTCTATCTATCAACGCTCTATTTTTTATGAGCATAGATAAAGCAAACCCCAAACACTAAAGCTATGTATACAGATAGAAAATGTTTGGTCTTACAACAAAAAAACCCACCATAAGAGAATCAATTCTATTCATGGCATCTGTTTTCCACTGAAAATCATCAAAATAGAGTGAAAGAACTTTTAGAAACATCTAGATTCTGGAAAATCTAGATGTTATTAATGAACCCATCAGAATAAAGCCTTCAAAAAGTATTGAAAAAAGCTTTCAAAAAATTCTTAAGGGGATGTAATGGAGTACTGATACCAATCATAAAGTGTGTGGACAAAACTGTATGTTCAGGAACGCTGGAATAAACAAATTAATAAACCCGTCAGAATAAAGCCCCTCAAAGGCCAAAAGAGCTTTTTTTCCAAAAATAAAAATAAATATTTCTAGACAGGGTCTAATGGAGTACTGATTCCAATCTTCAAGTCTATAGACAAAACGGTATAGTCAGGAGTGATGGAACAAACAACAAAGTAAATACACAAATATACACATATCTAAAAGGAAGGATAAAGCCCCTCACCATCTTTGATGGCTACGGTTTTTCATTGAATATAGCATCGCACTGATTTTTTTACGAATCTTTTTATGTTTTTGTACTAGTTTTCATGATGATTAGTAAAATATAAGAAATATGCCCCTCGTGTGGCATTTTTTATGAAAGATATATTAAATAAAATGTGCAGCTAATATCATCATCATCTGTCTTTTAACGTCCGCCCATGAACATAGACTTTCTCCAGGATTCACCACATCTCCCTATCGTATTCTTCCGGCCTCGGTCCCACATTTAATCTCTGGAGATCCATGTTGTGAGTTGTAAATTCCATCGGTTGTCAGTCATTCTTGCAACATAGCCAGCCCACTGCCATTTGAGTTTCCTATTGTTTTTTATGATTTCTCAGATTCCTGTTTTCCCCTGATATACTGTGCTGTCTTGTGATCTCTCAGTGATTTTCAGCATGATTCTCTCCTGTGCACGTTGCATTTGAATATGTAGATATTGAAAGTAATAAAAAATATGCGATCCAAAAACGAGACATATAAATTGAAAATTATCCTTTTATAACGTATAACTTTTATCTGCATTGAAATGAACTTTAACCGAGTAAATTTGGATAATGGATAAACATATTCTTCCATAATTCATTTAATAAATTACTTATCTACATTTTCAGTTAACTTTCATAGGTTTCTTTTTATCAAAATTACGTATGAGATCAATAATACTTTATATTTAAGTATTTCATTCCAAGAACGAATCCGGTTTCATTTGATGGCTTTTTCAAGGAATAATTTGATTAAACAGTGTTGCACTGAAACTCAGACACTAAGATTCCATGTTGTGACCATAAGTGACTAGACGGATACATATGTTACAACCAATGAAGATTAACATTGGGGTTTGGTATTTCCTCGTATAGTCTAGACAAATGGTGTCCGAGTTTGCTCTGAAACCAAATCAAAGGCTTATCATGTCCTCACGACTGTAGTTTAGAGGACCAGAGAGAATTATTGATTATTGAGTGGTCCTTAACATTAAACCGACCTTGTGTCACATCTTCTTCTTTTAAGGGTTTAGATAAGTAGTAAAAGTTTTGCATGGAGTGAAACAAGGTACGGGCTGATGGGGACCTTTTTAGGGAATACACTACAGGTAGAAGAACTCCGCATCTATGCTCTATTATAGTTTGAGGAACAAACGTTGTGATGCAGCAAAATCATCGGTTGACCTCCTTGCTCAGAAAACAATGTTTACTTTTCCAATGTGTCATTCAAACAAGCCATTTGCTCACAGTAGTATTGCGCAGTAACAGTCTGTCCAGGTTCAGACCAATTCGTTATAAAGAATTTGCACCAAAAAGAAGTTCGTGATGAAGAAAATAGCACTGTGAACTATTGCAATTTTGATATCGTTGGCTTAATGTTATCTGCCAGTTTCTGTTGAGAGAAAGACCCTGCATATAAGTGATCGCAATAAGCGGCTTTGTTTGTACAAATACGTATATATATATATATATATATATATATATATATATATATATATATATATATGTGTGTGTGTGTGTGTGTGTGTGTGTCATTAGGAATTGGATACATGATCCGATAAAAATAATTATGTGTGTAAGAGAGAGGGAGAGTATGTGTGCTAGTGAGAGAGCGAAAAAGTGCATGAATGTGAGAGAAAGAGATTAAGACAGAGAAAGTGTAAGAGAGATAGGGATATAGAAAGTGTGTACGTGTGTGCGTGTGTGCAAGTGGAGAAAAATGTCACCAATGAGTAAGTTGCAGTCGACCATCTTGTGAAATAACAATGCTACTCTTGGTTGTAACGGTGTTTTTGGTGACAAGCAAGAGACTGTTCACAATGACATGTGATATAATGAAGGGGAGTAATTGATAGCTAAATATGGTATTGGGGGTGGGAATCTTCATCTGCTGCTTATCAAAAGAGAGAAGGGAAAGTGGAAGAAGAAGAAGAAGAAGAAGAAGAAGAAGAAGAAGAAGAAGAAGAAGAAGAAGAAGAAGAAGAAGAAGAAGAAGAAGAAGAAGAAGAAGAAGAAGAGGAGGAGCTGCAAGTTATTCTGGAAAAAAAACAGTAAACAATCGTTCTAAAATAAGCTGATTTTTGCACGCGAGTACCCACTGACAAAAATACGCTTGTGAATATATATATATATATATATATATATATATATATATATATATATATATATATATATGCGTGTGTGTGCGTATGCATTCGTGTGTGTATTTGCATAAGCGTAAGTATGCACGTATGGTCGGGGTAAGAGATATGCAGTTATCATCTCAAGATCCATACAGACAGATGCATACAAGTTATTTATCTTTGAACCTGCGCAAAAGAATATATATATATATATATATATATATATATATATATATATATATATATATATATGTATTGACTAAGGTTGGCTCAGTCTGGTACAAGGTATACCCATTGAGGATCGAACTCACTACTCAGATCACATGGAACAATTGATAGAGCGAAACATGGGAGATTAAGGGGATTGAAATAATCAACACACATGCTTTATTTTTGTGACTCCTAAAAGCGATATATATATATATATATATATATATATATATATATATATATATATATATATATACCAAGTGTCTCAGAAAGGTTCCAGGGATAAGCGTCGTCTATTTGTAATGGCCCATTTTGATTATTTTAGTTTTGCATATTGCCTACCTGTATATTATATCACATCTTACCTCGAGGCCTATAAATTTCAAATATTTACTTCTGCATGTAAAATAATAGTTCATCAGAATCTGCAGATCAGATAGTTTCGGGCAGTATTTTGAAATCGGGGTTGCAGATATCGACACATGACACGATTCGTCAAAGGCCCCTGGAAATGCATACAGTAAACAAATCATAGAATACAATGTAAACACAATTTAGACAAATCGTGACGCAAAACACTATCTAAAAACCATCAACTGTTCAGTAGCTCACGAGTACATAAAGTTTGAAAATTGGTTTATAAAAGACCCGAGGCCTACAACGTTGCTGACCCCTTAGAAAAAAAGAGCGTTATAATAGCTATTAGTTTTATCTATAATCAAATTGCAACAGAACAGGTCCTATAGTAGGCTCATAAATCTATATTGTTCTCAAAATCAGGACATAATCAAAATGTGTGTTAATTATTTTACGTTAAAAAAACAATAAAAATGAGATCCGACTTTTATCTCACGAGGGAACTCAATTGCTGAGATATTGTTGAAAAGACGCCGCTCTTGAAGAATGTGTTAGAGAGGGCAACGGCCCCCACCCTCCTTGAGCTACGCACTGCCTATAATGCTACTAATGTTGCAACAATCCTATTTTTTTTTTTACTTCTGACTCTGCTCCCCGCTGTATTATTGTCTACCTGGTATCAATTATACTTTTGCTTTCAAGATTAAGACTAGAAATATCAGATGATCACATAAGTAATATTCGAAATCTGATAGCAATAGATTGAATGATATTTTTGCGATTTTAGAATGCCTAACTGATAACACTACATACAGGTACGTGTTTTAAGCGCGTAAGTTACGTAATCACAATTTTAGTTGTTATCAGTCAATGTTACGATTACAGCAAGCAGTTAGAGCGCTTAATCACTGCTTTGAAGGACAAAAAACAAAAACAAGTCTTATAGATCACAAAAGTCTGCTGTTCCATCATGATAATGCATGACACCATCAGTGTGTCCTACTCAAAAAACATTTTGCGCTAAATCAACCACGAAAAACATCAAAAAACGCAAAAACGCTCTAAACACACAATTAGCCAATTATGGCCATGTTTAATAGCTAAAATTGGTAGATTATCTAATAGGTTATGCAATACATAAAAATTGGTTACAGTAGCTGAAAAATAGCGCCAAGATTGGGCTAATATTAGTTAAAATGTTTAATTTAGGCGCTGCTGAAACACGAAACGCACGAAATTCAGCACGGAAAGCGCTAAATTGGCTACACTGGGTACCATAAAAGAAAGTTCACATCTGATATTATTGAAGTCCTTGATTAGAAAAGAAATCCACACCCTCCCTTTTCTCCAGATCTTGCCCTATCTGATCACTATTTGTTAAAAATAAATGTGCTTAGTATAAGCAACGAGAGAAAATTTCACACCAGTGGTTCTTTCCGACGGACAGAAAATAAGGTTACAGTTTAGTATAATAGTTACATTTTGAATGGAAACCCCTGTAAAATCTTCAATTTTTCTTTCCCAAAATTGACTAATTTCCGGAAGTTTTGAAAGTATAATAGATTGTGTGCACATGCGTCGTTGACAACTGATTTCGATAATTCTTTACAATCAAGAGCAGGTTTTGGTTCATTATTAGGATCAATATTCCCAGATTTTGACTGAAGAAACGCTGAACAATTCGCACTGTAGTTGTGTTCATTCCAAATGCTTTGTTGACGTCAACAACAGCCTCATCAGCATTCTACAGCCTCCTTTTTCTCTAGATCTTACTTCATCTGGTTACCACTTATTTCGTACTCTACTACACCATCTTGATTGACTGTTTTTTTAAATCAATGAAGAGGTCAAAACTTTCTTTCCACACTTTTCTTTTCAAATTAAAAGACCTTTCCTAAACCGTTTCATGAAGCTTGTAAATCATCGGAAGAGGTTTATACATAATGATTTAATTTCTATTAACGGATGCATCCTCCCAATAGTCACTTACGGAGCTGAAACATGGAACCTAACCAAGAGACGGACCCGTAAATTGAGAACCATGCAACGTGCACATGGAAGAATAATGCTGGGCCTCACATGGAGAGACCACAAGACAGCACAGTACATCCGAGAAGAGACAAGAGTCAGGGACATCATAGAATCCATAAAAAATCTCAAATGGCGGTGGGCTGGCCATGTTGCAAGAATGGCAGACAACTGATGGACATCACGACTCACGACATGGATCCCCCGAGACCACATGCGCAACCGAGGCCGGCAAAATGTTAGATGGAGAGATGAGCTAGACAAGTTCAGGAAGTACTGGCTCCGCGACGCCCATGATAGAGAAGTGTGGCAAATCCTGGGGAAAGTCTATGTCCAACGACGGACGCTAAAAGACTGATGATGATGATGATGAAGATGATGATGATGAACGGATACATTTTAATCAAAGAGATTTTTGATACTTTTTCTGACTCTAAATTCGGACAGTACTCATGGGAGGACCTGACAACTTTTTATTCGAAACCATCAACCCAAAACATTGAACTTACTGACTCTGCACCACACGCACATGCCCCCACCCCTCCAATGGATCCAGACGACTGAAAATTTAGACATTTACACCTTGTTAAGTCTAGAAAAAACTTTTTTAAAATTCCCGATCAAATAGATTTTTAGATGGGAGTTCAATGCACAATATAAGATTTTGCTAAACTGGTCCCTTACTTTGTGTTTCGCGGTATCACATATCTGTTGGAAATTCATAATTTTTCCTTGTGATCACAGCCCAACAAAAGGAAAAAAAAGTAACACCCATTGATCATCCTTTTTTCCAATATTTTAATTGATCACCCCAACACAGCATGCTGCCCCGAGTAATTGGTCACATGACAGTTTGTATTATGACTAACTAGACCTGTTGCTTTTTCCTACCTTATTCCATTATTATTACAGCTTTTTATCGTATTTTTTGCTTTTGGTGAACTGTTTTTCGACAAAGGCGCGAGATGCGTGTTCGTAGTTCAAATGAAGAGCCCCCCTCCAGTGTCAGGATTCATCTATGAATTAAGGAATTATTTTTTATTCTGCGGGAAAATAGCTTAAAAACGGACAGTTATAAAAAAAAAACAAAAAAACAACTAAATTCAGATTTAGAGAGAAGTAACTGATATTTGTATTTTAAATTCCTCTCTCGTGTTTTCAATATTTTTTTCTTTTTCATTGCATATTTCAGTTTGTGAACAGCGTTGGCAGAGATATGCGTTCCTTAGGTTTATTTATTTAAAGAAACATAGTATTGCTTCTTATTGTAGGAATCTATCGAGGCCAATTCGTCCCCCACCCTCCTCCTCTTACTAGGGATTGCTATTGTCAAACAGACTTTGTCCCCAAGAATAAGAACGTAAACTAATCTTCACCCAGGTGAGAAAACTCTTCACTGTCTCTGTATCATATATATATATATATATATATATATACATGATTAACATTTCTCTACCATGATTTGAAATCACTATCAAATGATTAGTACGCTACTCCCTTAGCAAGTATCCTGCATTAACAAATCTTAATCATGAATAGATTTAGGTATTATATCTACATACAGAAGTTTCGGTAATCTTCAGTTGGAATAAAAGTTTGATTAGATTTTTATCCTTCATAAATCAGGTTTGTTCTCTTAATATAATAGCAGATCTTTTCTGGGGAAAGAAAAAATGAAATAAAACTAGAAAGCACACAGAGGGTGGATACCTTTACCGAAGCCATTGTCTCAAAAAACTGAATAAAAATCAGTACATATATAACTGAGAAAATTCTTGATCCTCTCGAAAATTTAATAGATTCCTCCTTATTCCTTTATTTGTATATGTATTCACTCGTGCCTGACTTTCATAAATGTCAGAGAAATGTTGGAAGTATTGTGTGGACTGACATGGGCGAATACTTCAATGTATGAAAAGGGGGAAAATATCTCTAAATCTGAGAAAGAATCCTTGGATCCACCCCAAGATTTAATCGATTCCTCCTCCCATGACCGACCCCTTTAGGAAAGTTCATTGATATTCATGGAAAACTTTCGCCGATATTGTGTGGACAGTCAGTCAGACAAGCCGGCAGACAGAAGTAAATACACATAGATTTCCCAATTTCATTGCCGAAGGTGAATGAGAATAAAAGAAAGAAGAAAAAAAAAAGAAGAAACGATAACAACATTCCGACATTTCGCTTCAATATTCTGGAAACCTTGGGTATTATTCTCGGATATTTCCCGGGTATATCTTTCTACCCTTAGGACCTTCTTACGTAGCGCACCATTATGTCCTATTAGGAATAAAGAAAAGAGATTACATTTTCTGCATCTCTCTATAATTCTATGAGTGCGTCCAATATGGAATGTTGTTTATATAATTCTCTATCAGAAGGAGAGGAAAAAATAAATATCTTAATGCGTAGTGAAATTCGGGAAAGATTTCTTAGCTGCAAAGTGGGAGTAAATAGGAAAATATTACCTATTAGCATTTTGATAAATGGGACCAAGGATAATGAACGCAAATGGCAAATTTCTCCTATTTTGAGTACCTGTACATTTCTGCCTCAAATCGGATTTACTTTCTGCTTCCTTCTACAATATACAGAATATAAGAAATATTAGTGTGGATTTAGGCATAATTATCCCCCCCCCCTGAACACACTAACAGCCCCCAACCATAAAATATCCGCTAAAAGTTCTCTGTCAGTTATCAAGATATCTTCACAAGTTCTCCATGAATTTCATTAAAAATATCTCAAAAAGATTTGCTCTGAGGCATTAAGTTTTTCTGTAAATTTTACTCAGCATGAAATTTCCTTCCAAACGATTCACAACAATAAACGAACGAATGACGATTTCTCTCTGACTAAAGCACCACAACGAAAATCTGCCATTACGAAAAATGGCTATAAAATCTTTTTCAACTGATCTTAAATGTAAACCAAGTCTATTTTCTCCTATTTTGAGTACCTGTACATTTCTGCCTCAAATTGGATTTACTTTCTGCTTCCTTCTACAATATACAGAATATAAGAAATATTAGTGTGGATTTAGGCATAATTATCCACCCCCTGAACACACTAACAGCCCCCAACCATAAAATATCCGCTAAAAGTTCTCTGTCAGTTATCAAGATATCTTCACGAGTTCTCAATGAATTTCAAGGAAATTTTGTTGAAAAGCGAGGCTATAAAAAAAGCCAGAAAGGTTTAGAGCGGATCATTGCTCAGGTAATTCCCCTTAAATTATAACTATCTGTCTTCACAACACAAGATACTCAGAAATGTCAGTTCGACCTTGATTATCTCTATAAGTTCTCAATTAAATTTTGTGTAAAAGTAGGCATTGAATTAAGAAAGGAGTGATTAAAGTTTCCCGCGGATCCAGGTGCAATTATAATCATAAATCCAGCGCTAACTCTTAGCTAACTGTGTGGACCACACGATAACTTCAAAGGTTCTCTCAACACGATATTTCCCCGAGTTCTCAATGGATTACAATAATTTTGTGAACAAGTAGATGATAGATCACGAAAGAAGTGATCAATAATTGCCATCCCCGCCGTGTTATAGCTATCAGTCCACGTACGTGCTTCATTCAAAATAAAAATTCATGATATTTCATTAAAAATATCTCAAAAAGATTTGCTCTGAGGCATTAAGTTTTTCTGTAAATTTTACTCAGCATGAAATTTCCTTTCAAACGATTCACAACAATAAAAGAACGAATGACGATTTCTCTCTGACTAAAGCACCACAACGAAAATCTGCCATTATGAAAAATGGCTATAAAATCTTTTGCAACTGATCTTAAATGTAAACCAAGTCTATTTTCCTTGCTGAAGGTCTCTCTAGCATGTTCAATTGTTTTAATTAGTCAATTCAAAATTTCCAACGCAGCTCTATTATAGCGCCAGGACCATTACAAACCACCAAGTGTTTATCAAATTCGCCCCCCTTGAAATCATTATAACATTAAGAATAGGGTAATTTCAGATCCTATCAACACATTTACTACTACCTTGGATGTTTGAACCCCTACAAAATGCCATCTACATAAACTTTTATCCGAATAACTCAGCAATCGTTGCAATAACGCACAAGGAGATCAGCAATTTTTGAACCAGCCATTATAAATGTCTAAAAGTGGCTAGATTTAGAACAAATAGCAAGAAATGAGTAGATCCAATTTTCAGTTAATTGCATACGCTCCAAAAACTCTTTAGCTATTAAGAAGGAAATCTGGCCACTTTTAGCAATTCAAAATGATTGTTCTCTTCTAACAGCTGGTTTGCTGAGTTACCGTCAGGAACTGTTTTATGAGACTAATTAAGCTTTGTTTTCGTGAAAAAACAAAAACAAAAAAAAAAACAGATCAAATTTTATAAGCTCTAATAAAATGACGTCATGTCACGTATTCTGCGTCATTGATGCGGAATGGAAGCGCATGAGCATCAGAGGCAATACACAAGACGCACATGAGTGCTGTGTGGTAATATAGGTATAAACATTTACTATCAAACGTTGTTCATAGAGAACTGTTATGGGCGTTCCACTTGGGAGCAAAGGTAGTCACCTTATCAAAAAATTACCATTATAGTGGGTTCTGAACTTTCCTATTCGTGGTCTTTCAGTCGAGTTTCACAATCATCGCTATATGCTCACAGGATGGGACGAAGGGGAAACGGGGCATCCCACTTCCTTGATCAGGCCTTCACACCAAGGGTAAGGGAGTTTGAAAGTTGAAGCCCTAAAGTCAAATATGAAAATGATGCCGTACAATTGCTTTATGTAACCCCAATATATTCTTCACGGTTTAGAGGGTTGTTGCTAAGATATATTCTAAACATATCCTTTTGCATCCCCCCATCTAGAAATATATTTTTTGTCCCCCCCCCCCGGAAATATTGTTGCAGTCGCTCATGTACTTCATCTTAGTAGGCTGGGGATCTTCTTTGTCAAGTTTTGGTTTTTGACTTCTTGCTTTATTTGAAACGTTAGTTGGAAAAAGGGACGAGATCTCTGATTTAGTTCAACAAAGTATTCATTTCCTGTGATCACCCCGATTTTGCGAAAAGGCATGAACATTTTGATATTAGCTCTCAGTTGCTTCTACATCCACTGATGATTGCTGACCACTGTGGCTAGCTGGTCGCTTTTTGATTATAAACCCTCAACCAATACTGTCAAGATGTCCGTTTAATTCTATGACTATATCAAATACAATTCGGGACATCCCATAGTTGTGGCCCTCTGTCAGACTAATCTTATCTCACCAACTTTTATACGGATAATCTAATCTCTTTTTATCATCTTTAATCTTGATACGTTTCGGTCAATTAACTTCAAGCTCGAGAAGGTCGTAGAATGAATCAACCGAAACGTCACGTGAAGATGAAATATGTAAAGAATTGATTGGAATATCCGAACAAAGATGGTTTATTAAAAACCTCAAGTTATAGACAATAAGCTTAGGTTAATTTAGTGCCTACAACTGGTAGCACCAAACGCGGTGAGGTATTTGGCATGTTTGTCTCGCCAGTCTTTGAAACAGGGGTTGTTTCTCACTGGTCGTGCAGTGAAGGTTTCCCTGTCCTGAATTCATTTTTGAACCTGACGTTCATGCCGGCATATATCAGATATTTAATTTAAAGATAAAAAGACGCAATTATGACACTGCGTTCAAGGTGCTGGTACAATGTCCAGAGGCCGTCTACTGTAGGTCGATATGAACAGTTATTGGGCTTGAGCTGTAGTCCTCCAAATACCCTTGTAAACCAATCGTTCCTTCGACCGACATATATGCAGTAACTTAGACTTGCATAGTTGCCTGATGGAAACGAACAATCTCGCAACAAGTGCACCAAAAATAAAGATATTAGAACGAAGATTATTAGAGAAGAGAAATTTGTAGAGCAACATCTGAGAAAATAAGTTTTTGAGAGAAGAAATGTGATGAGACACGAGCAAAGATCAAAGAAGGTGCGGACGGAAGAATGGCGGATATCATTGTTGTTTCAGTAATATGAAGTCTGGTTATTAGCAGGGGACAGGTTTCCCACCAAACTGAACAGAATAAAATACAGGTCTGGTTGGTTCCTCGAAAGAAACCGTCACAGGACCAATGTCTTTTGGCAGTATGTTAGAGTGATCAATGAATGAGTTACTTCTCTCGCTTATTCGTTGCGTAGTGATCACAAAAAGTCCGATTTTGCAACACTGACAAATGGCCAATTTATCATAAACTTAGATTGAAAATTAACCCCCTCCTACTAAAAATCTAATGGGCTGATTTTGAAAAAACATTTTTTTTCAAACATAATAAATCGTAAATGCTTGAAATTTCAGCCCTCTAGCTCCAGTGGTGCAGCTTGTACATACGTGGCTAGTCAGCTAGCCAGACTAGTTTTAAAATGAAAGAAACCTATGTTGACAGTTTTGATGACAGTTTTGTTCGACGTTTTCGATAAGTATGCAATAAGTATGCGATATATATATATATATATATATATATATATATATGTATATATATATATATATATATATATATATATATATATATACACACAAACATATATATATATATATATATATATATATATATATCGTGTTGTTTACGTCATTTCAGTTCTATTTGATTTGTTCTGCTAATGGAAGTTGGGTTATTGTTTTATAGGCATTTTAGAATGTTGGAGCCTATTTCATTTGAGATGTTGCTTATTTAAAGTCGTTATTATTAGAATTGCTTCTAATATTTGAAGATTTTTTATGTTTCAAGCGTTTTTTTTTTGTTTTTGTTTTTGTTTTCAGTGAGTATACTGCGGATTGAGGAGCAATCGTGTTTTTGTTTGATAAGCTGACAAATGGAACTAGTGTCTGATAGTTGATATGTTATTCTCCTTGAAATTGCTGTTATTGTATATCCTATATATGAAGTATTGTCGAAGATCAAAATGTATTCAGCCATTTTTGATATCTTGAGCACTGGTTATGGAGCCTTGATGTTATTTGGAAACCAATCATAAAGGATCTTACTAACCATGTATGAAGAGAATCTCCCCCGTAGGGTTACTCGGAAGTGATATGCCATTGAGTGATCTTGTCTGCTGTGTGACTCAAGCATTTACAATGACTTCTACGTCTTATTTTTTCTCGGCAAAACGTCATGTCCCTATCGATTCCCAACAGTCGAGATCAGGCTTTCCCCCCAAAAGATTTCAGAATGTGGTCAAGATGGAAAAAGAAAATAGGCAGATGACGGCGATCCAGAAAGAGGACTCTGCAGACTGTTTTGAAAAGTGAAAAGGACACTAGGAATTGTGTCTGAGGTTCCGAAGAGAGTACTTGGGACAAAGGCGTCATTGCCATTACTTTCCAGCATCACCTCGTATCTATCTTCAACGGCAACAGTTTTAAGTCCACTGCTGGACAAAGGCCTTTCCAATCTTCTTCTATAGCAATCATGATTGCGCTAATCACTATCCTCTCTTACCAGAGAACATTATCCATCTTGTCTCTCCATCTGGTGTCGGGTCTTTTCCAACTTTGTTTCCTATCCATTTTTATTGCTTAATTACTCGTATGATATATATCGGATCTATGTTGATCTTTTTCTGTCGCAGAGATTTATTCTTAACATTGCTATTCTGATTTTTTTGAGTCGTTTTGTAAGTTTCCAGATTTCACAGCTGTACGTCATACCTGGTATGATGCATTGATTGAATACTTCACAGTTTATGCATATGACAATTTACTTTTCAGTATACCTCTATTTACACCAAATGATTGCCAACCAATTGTTATACATCGTCTTGACTCTTTCTCTAGCTTTATCGCCTGACCTATGTAAAAGTATTCGTTAATTTTTTCCTAAGGATTCTAACGTCTATTCTTATTGTATTTCGGGTACTTAATCAATGAACATTACATTTGTCTTTGTTTTATCAATCTTCAACCTTGTTTTCTATCTTTCTCAGTATAGATCACTTAATATGTTATGGAAATCCACCGTACTTTCTGATACTGATGCAATGTCAGCACAGCACCTTAGATTGTTCAAATATTTCCCGTCTACGTTTAATCCCACGTTTACCCAGTCAGTCTTTCGAAAGATGCTTTCAGGGTACATTGTGAATGGCTTAGGTTATATTATATCCCCTTGTCTTACTCCTTTTCAGATTTTGTTAGTACCTTTATGAAGTCTAATCATAGCAGTGACCTTTTTACATGTATTTTTGATCACCGTGTTCTCACATTGAATTAAAGACTACCGTATTTTCTATTCAATCAAAAGCTTTTTCATAGTCTAAATAAGTCAAACAAAGTGGTTTGTTGTCTTTTCGAGTAGTAAGTAATATGTGCATAGGTGCTCTATTGTCGAATAGCCTTTTCAAAAGCTTGCCTGTTCTCGCAGTTGGTTTTCATTTAAAGTTTGTTGATATTTTCGAGTATTGTTTGTAAATGTTAGGTAGTAAAGTATTAGGGCAGTAATTGCCAAGGTCTTCATTATCTCTTTTCTTGAGTAGTAGGATCACTATTTGAAGACAGAAGTTTTGAGACACTTCTCCTCTCTTGGGCATTGTGTCAATAGTTGCGCAAGTCCGTTGTAAAAGACCTCTCCCGTATCTTCCAAGAGACCTATCATTATGTCATCTTCGCCTTGGCTTTTCCGCTTATCAGGAAGCTGTTCTAATGTGCAGTTACACAGGGTTTCCCCTATCTCTCCAGGTATTTCACACTTCTCCACTAAGAAATGATGAACCACATTTTCTGTCAATATTTTTTCTTTGAAAAAACATTTCGTGTTAGGTAGGACCTAAGATATAATCATATTCGCCACATGAGCACACAAACATGTACTTCAATTAATACATATATATATATATGTATATAATATCATTATTAAGTAATGCATATATAATCCAACAGAATGATTATAAATTGCTTTATATCATATTGAAACTCTTATTTGATATGATCTCCTGTTATTACGCCGTGAATGAATCATTGGGCCTTGATTACTTGAATAGAATACACAATTAAAGAAAAATGAGGCTGTTGCAGGAATCGAATCTGCAACCGATAGGAAGGCCACTTCAACACAGCATTGTTCTTGCCGCTGAGTTAAACGGTTACTGGTAAAGCAAATCATTCTATCGGATCATAGATCCAAGTCTTAATAACATGATTGTCGCGCTGAAAGAAACAAATAGAGCAGATATAGACCGTGAATGAACAAGATGAGGATCTGGAGTTGAAACAGCCATTTTGGACCTTTGCATTACTGGCAGCTGTTGAAGCGGCTATCCAATTGGTCGTAGGTTCGATTGTTTATTATATTTATGTAGTCTAGGCCATATTATACATTCACCGTGTAATAACAGGAGATCATTTCAAATAAGAGTGTCAATATAATACAACGAAATTTATGACAATATATATACATATATATATATATATATATATATATATATATGAATAACAAACTACATGTAGTATGACATAAGCTATATATTAAAATCATAGCTGAAAGGGAGGCAATATTTGATCAACACTGTTGGGGTGCCATGCTAATACAACTGTTTTGTTTTTAAATCCCCGAAACGTCAAATTGTTTACAACTGATGATTCTAACAGGGACAAATTTACACATAGTACCATAATATCAAATTCTGCGTAAAACGTAAAAAAAACACTGAAAAAAATTACATGAATTACCCCAACAGATATTGGACACTAAGTGACTGAAGTGACACAATAAAAAAATTTGAAAAAATCTTTTTTTTTAATGTACCAAGTGTTTTTAAAAACTATATCTATATAATAGTAATTAATAATTGTGTCATCCATAGAGAGCTGTTTCGTTGTATCACAACTCTTCAGTGTGGCTATAGACAATTCAATAACCCATCCAGTACCACAAGGTAGGATCGGAACTTTCACTTCAAACCCAGGGTCTGGCATTTACCTCTGCCCTACGTAGAACTGGATGGTCAGTTGGACCGAATTTAAGAGATATATTTGCATACGTACAGTTCCCCATCCATCGAAGTGCCCCATTCCAGAGAAATCAGGAATACAGTATGATATAATATGATACAATATTCGATGTGTGATGTGTTTATTTCATAAAGTGCTCGATACATCCAACATTAAATATCAAGTTGATTCAGAGCAGATTCGCCTGAAGTAGCTTCAATAGGAAAGAAACATAAATGCGTTTGTGTAGTGAATCCTTATTCAAACATATATATACACACACACACATATATATATATATATATATATATATATATATATATATATATATATATATATATATGCAAGAATACCTTGATTTGTAGAGTTTTGATTAGTGCAGGATTTGATGTAGTATGGTTGAGGCATTACACATTGATATTGTACAATTTAATATAGCAAAGTGTAAGCTGGAAAAATATCAAATTTTTAGAAGACCGTAAACAGTGCAGTTTTCAACAGTGTAGAGAATCAGGAATGAAATAACCCCACCAATTAAGGTAAACATGTTACGTAGGGCAGATAATATTGTGAGGAAAAGGCCATGGAAGCGAAATAAAACGACGGACAACGATCAGCTGGAAATCATTTGGTGTGAATAGAAACATAAAAAAAGTACCTTGCCAAAGTCTGAAGTATACAACGATTGCATAATATTTGCTTTCCAGAACATGTACATTCATCAAACGAATCGAGAACAAACCTTAGAGTTGATCAATGGAAAGAGCAATGCTAGGGATAACTCTGAGAGATATGGATCAGAGGTAGGACTAGAGTGAAGGACATTATCAAACAATTAAGCAACAAAAATGGAAAGGGGCTGGACAGCTAGCAAGAAGAAAAGATATCAGACCAAGCAAGAGTTTAACTTTCCAGCGGTGGGCCTATAGTGACTGACAATGATGATGATATATATATATATACGTAGAGAGAGAGAGAGGGGGGGGAGACAGACAGACAGACTGACAGACAGACAGACAGACTGACAAAAAAGCGAAAGTATGACTCGATATAAAAATAGACACATGACAGACATTCAGATAGAAAGAATGGGGTATAAAGAGATTGATAAACAGATAAATGTGATCAGACTGAATTAGTTAGATAGATAGATAGATAGATAGAAAGAAAGATGGCGTTTTCTACACGAAATCAACGAAAATAGAATAAAGAAAGAACAGAAACCTCTTGATTCTAGATAATCTAACTGTTGCAATATACCTGTCAAAATGAGAGCACCAAAAACCTTTTAAAAATTCATTTTTTTAGAAGGGGTCTAGCGGAGTACTGATGCCAATTTTCAAGTGTGTTAGCAAAATGGTATGTCCATGGCCGCTAGAACACACAAAGACACAGAATAGGGCCCCCTAGTCACCTTTGATGGCTACGGAGATTCAACAGACAGACATAGATTTCGAAAATTCTTTTCATCCCGCTCTCCTCACACAATAGCTGATTTAATCGCCATTGCCAAAATTCTTGGATGCTAGCTTAAAAAGCGTTTGAACTTTGCCGCAATAAAAGCAGACAACGGTATTCATCATCTTTTTTTGGCATTGACAAGCCGGTCTAACCATCAGGCCGAGTAAGCTTAAGCCTAAGGACCCAGTAGACGGGGAGCGAGAGCAAAGAATGGTTCAACTCAGTGTACTTGTAGTTATTTCAGATGATATTTCAGTACTTTCGCAAGTATATATTTTTCATATCTGGAATATTACAAATACTTTCGTACAGTCACTCCATTCTGTTCAACAAAAGGGCGGGGCACTCGGCACAAGGTTAGCGGGAACCTTATTAAATATCAGGTTATGGGGCCCGCTTAGTTGATGATCCGCCACAGCTTCAACATTTTGTAGATAGCTCTGTTTCAGGGCTGTCACTGTTGGTACGTTCATACCAAACTTTACGTACAAAATTTGGAAAATTTGGTACGTTTTGACAATTTTCATTAAAGTCTTTTTACTTTTAGGCCACCGAATTATCAGAATATGTTTCGTTTCACTTTCTGCGTGGCTATTTCAAAAGGTGAACAAATCCATCAAAGAATCATTCCAGGATGGAAAGCCTTCGGCAGAACAAGTTCAACCTTCAAAAAGAAAAACATCCCATTAATCTAAAAAATAGAGGATATACAACAAATGCATTCTTTCGATAGTCAGCTATGGAGTTGAAACATGGAACCTAACCAAGAGACTGGCCTGCAAACTGAGAACCATGCAACGTGCACATGAAAGAGATCACAGGACAACACAATATGCCAAGGGAAAAACAGGAGTCCCAGACACCACAGAATCTATTAGAAAACTCAAATGGCAATGGGCTGGTCATATTGTTCAACATTGATCCCCAGAATGACTGAGGCCGGCATAATACAGGGTGGAGAGACGCACTAGACTTCAGAAAGTAGTGGCTCCGTGGTGTCCGTGATAGACAGGTCCGGCGAATCCTGGGGAAGGTCAATGTCCAACGACGGACGTCAAAAGACTGATGATTTTAATGGTGAAAATTTAGAGGTGGTTCAAGTAATACTACAGTTTAGTCTTGTATGGAGACCACCAGCACTGTATGCAAAAGGAATATTTGCAGACAGGGACTGTACGAAGTAAAACCTGTTTGAAAATCTAGTGAATTAGAGAAAATGTTTATTCGAATGCAGAAGGCAATGAAAATAGCACAATTTTCTAGGATTTCAGTTAAATTTGATTAATTTTCTTTTCATTTGCATAGATTCTCAGTATTTGGTACTTTTATAGATGGCATGATACGCTTAGACATGAGTGTTTTGATATATAATCTTTAACAGCACTGCTCTGTTTCTTCAACGGAAACGAATTTTCTTATTCACTTGAATATCTAGACCAGTAATTCCGAACCATTTCGAAGTTATTCCCTAACTTTTTGAATAACATTACTACTTTTCCTCCCTTCCCTTTTACTGTTGTAGTTCTTACACAGACGAGTATATTCCAAACCAAACGGTTTTAAACATCTTTTGGGTGGGTTGATAGATGCAAAAAAGTTCTCTTATTGAGACACATGTATTTGTCTCGTTAGAATGCATTCATGAATAAGAATGACTTTTGCGCGAAAAAAACGATTCTGAGGCAAGGCCTAACATCAATTTTTTAACAAAACTCGAGGGAAAATTTTTCCAAATCAATGAAGCTTTATAACAGGTTTACGGGAATGCTGCCCCACGTCGAACAACAGTTTAATATAGAACAAGCCTTTTAAGAAAGGTCAGGGAGACCTCAAATATCAGCCAAGAGAGGGGAGACCGTCAGCCTCAACGAATGTCTGAAGTCCTGTCAAGAGCGCAGGATTCGTCAGGGGAGGGTTACAGACACAGAAACATAACCTGGTATATTGAGAAACATTAGTTGCTCATATTGATGTTTCTTTAGAGACGTTTTCTATGATTTTGTTGCAACATTTTATTCATTTACTCTCGTATAACGTATGAAGTCTTAAAACCCTCATTTCTAAATATCTATGCTTGAAGCCTTCTCTACAAAACAAAATAATATTTGTGATATTTTAAATATGAAAAAAAAATGCTGAAACACTGGAATATCATCCAAAATACTGACATATACCCTCAATTAAACCAAACTTACATACTAGTAAACCATTTTGTTACTGTGGGGCCCCTCTGTTCGGAACACCCAGGCTTAAACCCACCAGAGTAATGGTTAATCCCACATTATTTCTCCTGGAAGGTAATTGTTCAAAACTCTGACACAGGGATACGAGAGAAATTTAACCATTTTCTTGATTTTATCTAATTATTCTTATTCGTATTATAGAAGACCTTCGTGTGTGATTTTTACTATTAGAAACCGTCAACCAAAACTACCATTGTAGGTTTCTTCAGTTTTAAACCTATCTGTGCGTATGTATGTATGGATCACGCGTATAGGTTGAACCAATGGGGCTAGAAAGGCTTAAAATAGAGGGGTTCAATTTACAATGAAGGTTTATGCTAAATTGGTCTCTAATTTGTGTCCAGCTGCGTTCATGCTTGTTTTTTCAATATTCAGACTTTCTAATGTCCAACAAAAGTAATCGATTCATCGATCACCCCTTTTTTCCAATTTTTATTGATCACCCCTATCACAATATGCTGCAAAAGGACGTTGGTCACGTGACGGTTTCTATCGAGTGACTAACCAGGCCTGTACAAGATCTCTCTCTCCTTCTCTTCCACTCTCTCCTTTCCCCCTTTTTCTCTCTCTCTCTTGATCTTACTTTCTCTTTCTATTTTTCATTTTCTCTTTATTTGTCTTGTTCTTTTTTTATATTTTCCCTTTTTTCTTCTTACTTTCTCTCACTCTATCTCTCTTCCAATCTCATTATATCTTTCTCTCACTCTGTTTTTTTTCTTTCTTTCCCCCGTTTTTCGTTTTTCTGTCCTTTTTACTTCTTCGCCTTATCTAGTTCTTTCCTTCTCTCTCTTGTTTTCCTTTTCTTTCTTCTTTATTTCTCCCCCCCCATCCCCCTGTTCTTTCGCTTCCTTCTGCGTTCCCTTCTTCTACTTTATATTGCAATACCTTGAATAGTGCGGTTTTGATTACTGCCGATCTAGTACAGTTAAAGTAATGCTGTTGAAATTAATGTAACAAAGTATAAGCTGAAAAAACGGAAAAAGTGCGGTTTTGAAGAGTATGGACAATTTTGAAAGGAATTAATCGCACTAATCAAAATATACCTGTACTTTACTCTCCTTCTTTTTCCTTCCCTTTCTATCTCTTTATTTTCTTTCTTTCTTCTTTTGTCTTTCTTTTCCTTTCTGATTCTCTCTTCAAGCTCGCTGTTTGCGCAAACCGTCTTCTATTCGCTTATTCGTGTAAATTTTTCGTTTTTATTTTCTGTCTTTCATAGTTCATTCCCCCCTTACAATTACAGGGAATCCTTCATGTTCTCTCTGCACTTCAACATTTCTTTTTTATTGTTCCATAGCCGAAATATTTTCACAGGCCAACCAGCTGGGATCAAACGTTGCGACCTGACAAGGGAGAGAAGAAAGGAGATAAAAATAGACACCCAAAACTGAAGCAGAAGATACTTTGTTAAGTACGCATGCGCTCTGTTATCTCTCGCCCCCCCTCTCGTCTTTCTCAGTCTCCCTTTCTTCGTCTTTGCCCCCCTCTGTCTCTCTCTCTATCTCATTCTTTGATTGTTTCAATCTCTATCCCTGTCTCTACCCTTCTCTCTCTCTTTCTTTCTCTTTCAAGTTTTTTTCATCTTTTTCTCACACATTTTTCCTCTTGTTTTTCTCTTTCTTTTTTCTCCCTGTTTTCCTTTCTCTCTCTCCCCACCTCTCTCTCTTTCTTGTTTTATCTCATTTCTCTTTTGTCGTTCAATGTGTCTCTTGTTCCTACCCGATTTCTCTCTTATTCTCTCTCCTTTTCTCTTTCTATTGTTCTTTATCCTTCATTGTCTCGTTCTTTACCTATTTCTCAGTTTTGTTATTTATCTCTTTCTTTTTCCCATTCTTCCATTCTCTTATTCCCCGTTCTTCTTCTTCTTCTTCTTCTTCTTCTTCTTCTTCTTCTTCTTCTTCTTCTTCTTCTTCTCCTTCTCTCTCTCTCTCTCTCTCTCTCTCTCTCTCTCTATATATATATATATATATATATATATATATTCTTCTTCTTATCTCTCTCTTTTGTTCCATCTCTCTGTCTCCATCTCCCCTTTTCTTTCTTTATTTTCCCTTGTTCTTCCTCTCTTAATTACTTTCGTTCACATGCTCTTACTATCCTGCTTTCTTTTACTCTCTTCCAGTCAATAATTTTCATCCACCCCCCTTCTTTTTCTCTTCCTTTTCTATTCATTCATTCATTCATTCTTGATTTCTTTCTTTCTTTGACTGCTTTCTTCTCTTCCCGGCTTTTACTTTGCAGCTTTATTTGACCTCGCCATTTCTTCCTTTCTTTCTTTCTTTCTTTCTTTCTTTCTTTCTTTCTTTCTTTCTTTCTCTCTTTCTTTCGATTTCTCGTTCTTTCTCTTTCGTTTGTTCTCTTAGGAAAAATCCATTACTGGATATCAGTGAAATAATTCAAACGAATAGAATGAAAATGAGACAAAGGAAAAAACGTTGAAGAAACTCGAACTGCTTCATGAATCTGGGGTGCTATCGGGGTGGGTAGTCAAATGCCCACAATAGAAAGAGAGGAGAAAGGTGGAACGAAGGTATGGGTAACGTAAGAGTGGACTCCTCAAGAAAAAGAAAAACGAAAAAGAGGAAGCTTGGAAGCGTGAAGTACAAGGGAGAAACATAAAGACTGAGGGATCCACTGACGTAATGGCTTAACTCAAAGAACAACGTTCCAGTGATGACGTCAGCAAACAAACTGAGGTTATTGATAAGGACCAACTTCTGGAGTTGAAGGGCATTTTTGTGTCTGCACGCAACATATTATTAACCAAGTCTGGTATGAAACCATACTGTTCAGATCTGTGTAAGCCTGTCATTATTTCTGTTCTTTCTCTAAATTTACACAAAGAACTTGGTTCCAAAACGCCAGAGGCACCATTTTAACAAAAGTGTTTAATCAAATGAAAAAAATTCGTGATTTTATTTTCTGTTTATCTTATTACAAACTGGATATGAGCAGAAAAAAAGGTTCTAAAAAGGTGAAAAAAATTCCAATAAAAAAATTGATTTTAAATTAAATTGAACATTTTTTAATGTCTCGCGTTATAGAATTAAAAACTTCTTAGAAGACAGTAGTTTTACTGAAACTTGCTTTGAATATGATAAAAAGTAAAATAGAGTAAAACATACCAACAACAAAAAATGGTATACATCGCCATTCAACCTACAAGTATAAACCAACACAGGGAAAAATTCCTCCAGTTAATTGGAAAAATACTTCCCCCTAGCAACCCATTGTGCAAAACATTTAACAAGAATGAACTGAAAATTAGCTGTAGTTGTGCAGATGATTTTAATAAGCTTATAACAAAACATAAAAATAAATTATTTAGAAATAATGCGAGTGGAAAAACATAAATAAACCTGATTGTGCAAAAAAACGAACGCCCATTGCAAAACAAATGTCTCAAATCGAATATTGTATACCAAGCTAAAATATCAACCCAAAAGAAACCCCTGAAAGTGAAATACTATATAGGAATATCGAAAACATCCTTTAAGCTTTGATTAGCCAACCATATATCATCATTTACAAACGAAAAATGCAAAAACAGTACATAACTATCAATATGTTATTGGAGACTAATCGATAAAAACTTCACACTCATAGTAAAATGGAAAATATCAAAATAAACACACACATTCCAGAACATTGAAAGCCCATATTATCTTTGCCTGAATGAGAAATTTAAAATCCTCATCTTTGCCTATAGAATAAAAAAAAACAACAATTGTTAAATACAAAAAATGAAGTAGCGTTAAAGTGCTTGCACCGCTCGGAATTTCTATTAAAAACATAATCTAATACCCCTAATACTGGTATACAAAAAAAAAACGACCATAGCTATCTCATTACCCTCATTATTATTAACAATGGTTGGGGCAGCATTACTATTAACGTGTTGTTGTTGTTGTTGTTGTTGTTGTTGTTGTTGTTGTTGTTGTTCTTCTTCTTCTTCTTCTTCTTCTTCTTATTATTATTATTATTATTATTATTATTATTATTATTATTATTATTATTATTATATACCCCCAGCAACTCTTAAGACCCAATCACCTTTTCATAATTATCTTAGATATATAGAAACAGAGCAAACCTAGAATAAATAAAACAATTAAACTATCAAATGAATGCCAACACCGAGAAACAGATTAAAGTAAGAATAAGATAGAGAGGAAACACATCAAAAAGAGCTGATATTTTAACACCATACTGATAACGAAAGTGCCAATTTATAATTCATTACTACCAGACATTATAGTATCTTCACTATGTAAAACTGAAAACCATAGCAAGCACTGACCAACAACTGAACAAGGAAAAGAAGGAAAGAAAAGATATATAAATAGAGTAAGAACAGGGTTCTCCATACCTAAAAAACTAAACACCTCCCAAATGTCCTGAATAGGGATCTAAAATAAATCGAATTATTCACATGAAGAAACTCAAACAGAGCAGAAACATTAACACGTTATGATAGAGAATCCTTCATTTCATTACACACACACACACACATATATATATATATATACATATATATTGTGTTTTTGAGCCAAGCTCTATTGTGCAACCGAGTCGTTTATAAGCCTTAAAGAAAAAAATTAGAAGCTACATAATCTTATGGAAAGATCGGTCATCTTACTGGAACATAAGTTAACAGTATAAGAATGAATTGAGTGACCCGAAGTGAGGGAATGACCAAAGAGATATAGACAACATACTTCGGACAGAAAAAAAAGCTAATATTTTGATAAGAGGGCGATAATAAGAGAGAGAAAAAATTTTCCTTTTCTTACGTCATATTATTCTTTTTTTGCAAACCGAATCTCGGGATAAAAAATAGAATTAAAGAGAGAAAGACGGAAATAGCGTTTATATATGTGTGTGTGTGTGTGTGTGTGTGTGTGTGTGTGTGTGTGTGTGTGTGTGTGTGTGCGTTCCGATATCCGAAAGTAGAGCGTTTCGAAAAGGCAAAAAGGGAGAAAAGAAAAAAACAAAAAAAAAACAAAACAGAGCAATTACGATGATTATTTTGAAAACATTTTCTGAGCCTTCGTAAACCCTAAAAAGATGAAGCGCACTGCATCTATAACTGTTCACTGCAAAACAAACGTTCAATTGTCACTGTGTGTGAATATATATATAATGATATATGAGAATACATTGGGTACCTAGTCGTGGTACAATGGTTAGCAAGTTGGTCTCGAATATTATGAGTAGTAAATAGGGAATTTGATCCTCACCGGGTGCCCCATGCTTGTGGACATGCCAAAACTAATATTTGCATGCATTCGATAACTTTCTTTCTCTCTGTCTCCCTCTCAGTCTGTCTGTCTGTCTGTCTATCTACCTATCTCTCTCTCTCTCTATATATATATATATATATACATATATATATATATATGTATATATATATGTATATATATATATATATATATATATATATATATATATATATATATATATATATATAGAGAGAGAGAGAGAGAGAGAGAGAGAGATAGATAGATAGACAGACAGACAGACAGACTGAGAGGGAGCTCTCTCTCTCTCTCTCTCTCTCTATATATATATATATATATATATATATATATATATATATATGTATGTATGTATATATATATATATATATAGAGAGAGAGAGAGGGGGTAGTGTGGGAGAGCAGGTTATTAAATGAGAATATAATGGTTTTGGCATGTCCACGATGATATTTTTCCTGGTGAACACACACTGTGCGTGTATATATAATGGGATACAAGAATACATAAGTCGTGGTCTTTTTCCTTTGCCAAATGATATTGCATTTCGGTCGATAACTTTTCTACGCAATGTTTATTCAATTATGTTTCTGATATTCTAACGGGGATTAGTTTGAAAAAAATAATCAGCAACAAACATTCTCTATCATTATTGATATTTTATTACGGAAGCAAATGTTGACAAATGCTTTCCAAAATTCAATACACAACGTTACAACTTTTGAACGGAATCTGTGTTTCTTCTTGTTCTCGACTTTTCTCGAGTTTTGATGACTCTTGACGGTTTCGAGCAAGTTATCTAATCTTTTGTTTGTTGGCGAATGAAGAAAACTGAGGAAAAAAGCACTTTAGTTTGAAGACAATAAGACCAATCCCAATTCTTTCATACCCTACTTTGAAGACTAAGATACTATCCAAACCGGCCAGGGAGTATTTATGGAAGTGAGATAAATTCATTTTTTACTCTCACTCCGGTTTATGCGCACCCGTGTATATATATATATATATATATATATATATATATATATATATATATATATATATATATATATATATATATATATATATATATATATTGAGGAACCAATGGATTCGCTAAACAAACATATTTATGTAATAAACAAATTTGTATAGCAAATCATAAGTTCACCGTATTTAAAGCCCAAAATTCTCATCTCGGTTATTTCTTGCAGCAACCCCACATTTTAATTGTTAATTTCTTTTAACGTTGTTTAGGCCAAATGATACATTAACCGAGTAACGGTGGGAAATCAGTTCAAATGAGAGTTTTTTTTATATAATATAACGCAATTTATAATCATTCTGTCGGATCATATACATCCATTTCTTGATGCATAATCGTCGTACTGAAAGAAATGAATAGACCGAGAATAAACGAGATGAGAATTTAGGGTGAAAACGGTAATGTGTGCCTTCGCATTACAGTCGGCTGTTTATCTCAATGACAAGAGCAACAATACGTTAAAGCAGCCACCGTATCGATCGCAGGTTCGTTTCCTGTAATCGTCCCATTTTCTCTGATTGTTTATTCTATTTACGTAGTCTACGCCAGGTGATAGATTAATCGTATTATGCCGGGAGATGAATTCAAGTATGAGTTTCTATATAGTATAACGCAATTTATAATCATTCTGTAGGATCATGTATATCCATTTCTTTATTTATATGTTTGATGAAAACTTTTATTGACAATGAGAAAAACACAGATTGTGTGAATACGTATTTATTCATGGTTATTCCATAGAAAGTGACTCCCACATCATTAGCGATTTTTTCTACGAAACGTCCATAAATAGATACCTATTCATCCAGTCTGTGTTTTCCTCATTGTCTATAACAATTTTCATCACTATCTCGGATATAACCGATCCATCTATTAATCATATATGTATTATCCATAAAAATTCACATACATTTCCAATGTAGAGAGAACTCCGCAAAACATCTGATAAATAAACGAATACGAATTCTTGGCATGAACATTCCTGGTACAGCTTGTCAGCGATTGGAAATTTATGCTATTGCTTACAAAATGTGCTCATTGCATTTGAGACTTCCCTTAACTAACAGAATCTGCAAAACTTGAGCGAGTGCCACAACCTTTTATAGAGCAACATTGCGTCGAACGACATTTCATTGAACGACTTTTCATTAAACGACTTTTTATGGAAACTTTCCCTCGGAACCGCTCTTTATCGAATCAATTTTTTGAAAAATAAATTCAAAATTCAAAATAATTCTGATGAGCTAGATATAAAATTTCAATTTTTCAATTTTTGAAAAGTATGATCAAAGTATCTCTTTCTTTAACTTTATTTTTTTTCATCATTCCTTACTTTTTTAATAAGTATCAAGTGTGTGGTGCCGGGTGTTAGTTGAACTCACTATACGATAATAATGGTTTAACTACAGAATGGCACAAAAGTCTCAAGGTTTTTTTATTTCAACATTTTTTGCTTTTCTTCTTCAATTTGCATCCAGTCGTATACATGCTTGTCTTTTTGGAATTAAAACTTTTTTAGCGATCACAACCCATCAAAAGAGGTCAGAAGTAATTTATTCACTTATCACTCTTTTCCTCGTTTTTTTAATTGATCACCTCCCCAACGCAGCATGCGGGCAAAATACATTGGTCAAGTGGCAGTTTCTTTTGGATAAGTAATCAGACCTATTTTTCCATTACTGTTAGATGAAACTTCGTCAACCACTATTGATTTTTATTAGTATTTCTTCAATCTTAATTTCAGTCGCTTTATATACACTAGAAATGTTAGTAGTAATATTATCTCGAATTTTTTCATCATGATTCTCAACAATTATTGATTTTTGACAGGTATTTCTTTCATTATTATTTTAGATATTTTTCATCGCAAATACTTAGACCGTCAGAAATAGTTTTGAAGAAAAGTAACTAAAACAAAATTATTAATGGTTGATAAAGCTTCATCTAATAAAAAAAATCATGTTAATATCACTTATACTTCTATCGTAGGTAAAATAATGAATTTATATAGACAAAAATGTTGTCAAAACAATGCTGGTAACCTACCAACCTAATAAAATGAAAAGTAATCCTTCTTGTTTTTGAGTAGATGGATAAAATGTGTTTTAACGAATCTTCTTAGCGTTTTCTTTCTGAACGAAAGAGATTTAATTCAAGTTTTTGGCTTGGGTTTGCGTGGAACAGCCTACCGTAATTCTCATGTAATATATTTTTGCGTCCATCATACAAAACTACGACTTCTAGTATTTCGGTTACTTTTTTCCAGGGTTGCCAATTTAGATATTTTTTATCCAAACAATTTCAAACCCGACGCAGCTATGCCTTCTGGGCTGATCAATATATCTGCCAAATGCCAACCTTGTACAACGGTCAGTTGTCGAGTAATCGCAGGGCACAGATTCAGATTTCGTCAAATTAGGTTAGTTTGTAGTTAAATGGTAGAAATTGATTTCTAAACGTGTTCAAGTTTTATGCCATGTTAAAAGCATCCGTGCTTAATTAAAATGATGTGTCCCAAGTGGACCAACAAGTGTCAATTGTTAATTGTTCTAGCCGAGTCAGATGAAAGGATTACTATTACCCTAACACTAAACTAGGACGATAATTAGAGCCAATCAACAGGAATTGAATTAAAACAAACAGTTCCCAAATAATTCTTCTTCTTCATCATCATCATCATCATCATCATCATCATCATCATCAGTCTTTTAACATTCGTCGTTGGACATACACCTTCCCCATTCGCCACAATTCTCTATCATAGGTGTCGCGGAGCCATTATTTCCTGGATCTGTCTAATTCATCTCTCCATCTTGTGTTCTGTCGGCCTCGGTTTCTTATGTGATCTCTGGGGATCCATGCTGTGAGACGTGATGTCCATCGGTTATCTTTCATTCTTGTAACATGGCCTGCCCATCGCCATTTGAGTTTTTTTTAAATAGTTTCTATGATGTCACGGACACTTGTTTTCTTCCTTATATACTGAGCTGTTTTGTGATCTCCATGTAAGGTTGAGCATGATTCTCTCATGCTCACGTTGCATACTTCTCAGTTTGTGGGCCTGTCTCTTGGTTAGGTTCCATATTTCATCTCCATAAGTGATTATCGGGAGAATGCATTAGTTGTATATTTTTCTTTTTAGGATTATTGGGATCATCTGGTTCTTGAAGGTTGAGCTTGCACTGCCGAAAGCTTGCTATCCTATAGTGATTCTTCGCTTGATTTCCTTCTCTTTTGAGGGTCTCATGGCGATTCGTTGTCCTAAGTAGATGTAGTGATCTACCTTGCCAAGTTTTGCATCTTCTATCTTGACAGTTATGTTCTTATTCTCAACATGATTATTGCACATGATTTCGTTTTACTGAAGTTCATGTGTAGGCCGACCTTTTGCTTTCTTCGTTTAGATCATCTAACATTATTTGGAGGTCGTGTAGGTTCTCTGCGAAAAGGATGATGTCGTCTGCAAATCTAAGGTTGCTCTAGTATTCGCCATCTATTTTGATTCCTCTATTTTCCCAGTCCATGTTCCGGAAGATCATCTCAAGGCAGGCTGTAAAGACTTTGAGTGAGCTGGTATCACCTTATCTTATTCCTTTTTGGAGCTGGAAAGGTTCAGAGTCCTTATGTAGCCTAATGAATGTGTTGCTGTGATTGTATATGTGTTGCAGTACTTTAACGTGTACAGGGTCTACACCTTGTAGGGTGATGGCTTTCATGAGTCGAATGCCTTCTTGAAGTCTATAAATGCAACAGCGAGTGGCATTTTGTATTCTGCTGCCTTCTCTTCCAATTGATTTATTGAATGAAGATGGTTCATGGTCGAGTAATTTTTTCTAAATCAAGCCTGTTCTCGTGGTGGGTTTTTGTCTAGTGTTTTAGTAATCCGGTTGGTGATGATTTTCGTGAAAAGTTTGTATATGCAGTTGAGCAGGCTTGTAGGTCTGTAGTTGTTGAGGTCTTCGGGGTTACCTTTTTCATGTAGAAATAATAATAGCAGTGTTCCAGTTTTTCGGAACTTTACTCTGTTTCAGACATAAGTTGAATAGAATAGCTAGCTTTTTGTTGACTCTCTTACCAGCTTTTTTGAGTAGATCAATGGTGATGTTATCTGGTCCAGGGGCTTTTCCTTTGTTTGTTTGAGGGCTTGCTTTACTTCCCATGATGTAACTGATTGTTGGCATCTTGTGTATTCTGGTCGTTATTGTTGTATTGTCCGTGTTTTGAAGAGTAGAGTTCCTAGTAAAATTCTTGGGCGCGTTCAACTATTCTGTCTCTATCTGTTGTTATGACTCCGTTTGCTGCGAGAATGCTAGTTATCTGTTTCTTTCCTGTACTGAGAGCTTTGTTTATTGCTTTAAATCCTCGACGTTTTTCGAGGTTGGTCTTGATGATGGCTGCCGCATACTTTCCTTTGTCTTCTCTTAGTTTCTTATTTATTGTTTTGTTCAGTTCGATTTCTTCTATTTTCTCCCTTGTGGTCGTTGATGGTTTGAGGTTTCTGCGCTTTTCAATCAGTTTTCTGGTTTCATCTGAGATTTTGCAAATGGTCGCTGTGTTTCTTGGTTTGAACATATTTGCCGCTTCTAATAGAAAGATTGTTATTTTGTTGTGGAGTTTGTTGACATTGGTGTCGTTTTTGTCGGTAAGGATATCAAATCTGTTTTTCAATTCTAGCTTGAAGGCTGGGGTGAGTTCATTTGGTACGTTTAGTGGCTGGGGTCTAGTGTGGAACATTTTCCTGCGTTCTTTCTTTGTGTTTATTTGCATCTTACATCTTACCATTCTATGGTTGCTCTTTGGATCTAAGGAGAGTCTCTTCCAAGAAAGATGTCAGATTTAGCCGGAACATTTTCGGTATAAAATACACGCAGGCATTACGGATTATAACTCGAAGTTACTAGACGCCTGTGGAGCGAAGTTTGTAGAACAGGAGACATCATCATCATCATCAGCAGCAGCAGCCTTTTAGCGTCCGTCGTTATACATTACTCTTTCATAGGATTCCGTCAGACCTCTCTTTTATGGGCATCGCGAAAACAAAACTTTCTGAACTTGTCTAGTTCGTCAAGACACCTCATATTTTGCTGGCTGCATTTTCGCCTATGATCTCTGGGGATCCACATTGTGAGTTGTAATGTCCTGCAATTGTCTGAAATTCTTGCCAGCCCATTGCAATTTGAGTTTTCGAATGATTTCTATGGTATCTTTGACCCCTGTCTTTCCTTTAATACGTTTTTGCAGTCTTCTGATCCCTCCATATGAGGTTGAACATGATTCTCTCTCGTGCACTTTGCATGGTTCTCAGCTCGAGGGTCAATCTTTTTGCAAGGCCCCATGTTTCAGCTCAATAGGCGACTATCGGCGGGATGCATTGGTTGTATCCCCTCCTTTTTTGGATTAATGAGATTTCCTTGTTCTTCGAGGTTTGGCTAGCTTTACCGAAAGCCTGCCATCCTAGGGTGATTCTTCTCTTGATTTCTCCTTTCTTTGACGGTTCCATCCAGATTTGTTGTCCTACATAGATGTCACGGTTTACTTTTTCCAGGTCTCCGTTCCAAATTTGGATTTTCGTATACTTGCCCTCAGCATATTTGTTGTACATAACATTTGTTTTTACTGAAATTTACGTTTCCGATTCCTTTGTTTTCTCAGTCTACGTTTTTGAAGATCACCTCAAGCTAGATCGCGAAGAGTTTGGATGAGCTGGTATAATATTGCTTTTTGAAAGGGAAAGAGTCTCTTTGCAGATTGATAAACGAACTGCTTTGTCAGTAGGTATGCTGCAAGACTTTGACATGTACTGGATCTACGCCTTGTTTTATGATAGCATCAATGACCTTAGGAAAATTTCTTCTGACGCGAAGGCTTTCTTGAATTTTATATACTGCTACTGTCACTTTTAGTTGATTTACTGAATGGAGATGGTCTATTGTAGAGTAGTTCCTTCCGATGCCAGCCCGATCCCTTGATCGATTTTCATCTAGTGTTTTGGTGATTAGGTTGCTGACTACTTTGGTGAAAGGTTTATAGACGCAGTTTAATAGGCTTATTGACCAATAGTTTTTTTTCAGATCTTTCGGGTTTCCCTCCTTATATAATTGTATTATGATTGCATTGTTCTAATCTTCTGGGACTTTGCTGTTTCATGCCTAAATTGAATAGAATGGTTTCTTTCATGGTGATGTCTTTATCAGTTTTTTTTTTGGAGTAGGTTGATGGTGATATTATCTGGTTTTAGTACCTTCCGTGTTTTTTTGTCTGTTTGACAGATTGCTTCACCCACTCCCCAACGGAATAACTCCCAGGAAATCTTACTCGTCTCTTGTATATCCGGTTCGTTGTTTTGTGCTGCTTGTTTGGAGGGGTGAAGTTTTTTTTGTGAAATTCTTGAGCTTGTTCGACAATTCAGTTATTAGGTCTCTATTTTCTTTGATTTTCAAGACAATGTCGTTTATGATTTCTGGGGATCCACAATGTGAGTTATGATGTGAGCGGTAATCTCTAGCGGTTCTAATATTCTTACCACATGGCCTGTCCATTGCCATTTGAGTTTCCTCAATGGATTTTATGACTTTTATGTCTCCTGTTTTTCTTTTGATATAATGTTATTTTGATCTCTCCATTATGATCTGTCATTATGATTTTAAGTGTGGTCTTTTTCTTGTGCACGTTGCATGGTTCTTTGTTGGGGAGTCAGTCTTTTGCTTGGGTTCTATACATTGCTTAGGTTCAGCCCCATAGATAACTATCGAGAGGATGCATTGATTGTATGCCTTTTTTTAAAATCAATTTTAATCGGATTTTGTTGTTGTTTAAGGTAGCTTGCTCTGTCAAGAGCCTACCAACCAAGGGTGATTCTGCGTTTGATTTAGAGCAATATGATAACATCAAGAGATGATTATATCGGAATGGGACTATAAAATGTTTTGAGGGCGTATCAGAGAATGATGTACAGACTATATAACTCTATGATATTTAGTATTCCAAGAGTCTAACCTATTGCTGGGGCCGTTCAGACAACATTCTTAATGCATACTTTCATTATTTCCTACCAGGTATGCGATCCTCAGTAATTCTTCGACCGGAATGAGTAAGCCCCAAGTTTGAAATTTTGAGACAGAAAGTCAGCGGCTGGTATGCGTTGCAGGGAGCAGAATGATACTTTGACATTTCAATACACGAATGAAATTAAGAAGACCAAGATGGATCATTTCTCCTACCCAGAATGCATCAGTTGTTACTTCGTTGCTAATATTTTATTGTCTCACTCCCCAACGAATTTTCTGCGAAGTCCATTTTATTCGATCCCATTGAAACAAAACGTTAGAGTTCTTTTTCTCTCTCATTTTGAATTCATGAAATGAGCACACGCACGCACACACGCACGCACATAGTAAGATACACACTCACACAAATACACACACACGTATATATATATATATATATATATATATATATATATATATATACAAAACAAAAATATGTGTGTGTGTATATATATATATATATATATATAAAGATATATAAAGATATATATATTATATATATATATATATATATATATATATATATATATATATATATATATATATATATATATACATATATATATATATATTATAAAGACGAGAATGTTCGTTTTAGGCTATGTTTTCAAAGACTCTTAAACTGATATATCCTAAAAGAAACCCTGAAAATTTGAGTACATGGATATATCAACCCTTGGATTTACGGTAGAAAGGTGGCAATTTAAAAGTCAATTAGAGGGCTGACCACAGTACAAACATAGAATGGTGGTAACCTCTAAAATTAATCTAGGGTCAGGTCAATTTAAACATTTTCAAACCTAAAGGTAACAAGCAGCGAAATTATGTATATGGGTAACTTGACCACGAGATGAACAAAGGATAGATTGAATTGAGCTCTAATGACCTGTAAAGGTCAATTCAATGTCAGTTCAATTTTGGCAATTTTGACCCACCTGAAATGTTGCAATTGCTACTTTGAAGAGCTCTGTGAATTTACAACAGGATCTTTCTTCAGTAATGTTTCCTTTTCCCACCAGAGCAGAGATTTTTATCGATATAATGAACAGTGTGACTGGTTTCTGTTTGTTTCTCTTCAAAACAATGAACCCTTTCATTGACAGATATCGATCGCTGACAAAAATATTTCCTATTCACCATTTGAACAAGAACTGAATTCAAATGATGTGTCCACGTACCACTGAAAGTGAAACCGGGGATAAGGGGACCTATAAGGAGACCGTGGATAACTGAAGATCACTGGAAAGGAGACCGAAAATAAGATGGACCGCTGAAAGATAACCTGCTGATAGGGGACCTTTAGAAGGGAAGCTACAAATCATATGAATTATATTTATAAAACAAAAGCAATTTTGATCGCTAAACTTATTTTTGTGAACGCAGATGACGTAATTTTGTTTTTCACAGGAATTGATTAGAAAATTAGAATAAATGATTGTTTTTTGATAACACCCTACCCCTACAACTGAAAGGGAAATCGCAGACATTTTTTTTTCAAGAGAATTGAATCGAAAAAAAAGAAGTTACATCAGTTAACTGGGGGACAATTGGTTTACAAAGGAAGAATAAATTATGTCAGTTTGGGGCCAGACGTACTGAGTTCTGTAACTCATTTCGTCTGTCCCCAGATCTTGAAAATTAACTTTTCCACATGAACAATTTCAGTCACTTCTTAATACACACACACACACACACACACACACACACACACACACACATACATATATATATATATATATATATATATATATATATATATATATATATATATATATATATATATATATATATATATCCAATTTAAGTAAAATAGAATAAATAAAATGCACCTAGTAAATGTTCCAGTTTACTGGTAAGCTTGTATTTAAACGTAGAATCAAGGCATTTTTATTCAACAAATAAGATAAATAATAAAACCTCAAACGAGATAAATGAGATTAAATATTTGTTTTCACTTTTGACAGCTTTGAACATGGGTGTCTCCAGGATTTCCCCGACGAGGGAAAAAGCTTCCCCGGCTGGTGAGCAGCTACATCATTCAGGGAAGATGTTCACAAGCATGTTCCCCCCCCCCCCGGGTAATTTTAAATTTCACAGGTGCTAAAATTGCTATCAATAACTTCTTTCTATTTACCACAATGCTAATTTTATCGAATATGACATTAAAGAGAAAGTTTTAGGTATTCCAATATCTGCAGTGAAAAATTACAGGCAACACTATTTTTACACTATTTTAAAGTGTGCCTAACTCCCCGCTATTGTCAAAAAAAGACTGTCAGGGCCTATGATGTGGTTTTAAAAGTAGTGGGGCACAGAATTAGTGCTTGCCAGATTGTCTGTTTATAAATATGGTTGGTGTTGCAGTGGACATTTTAAGAATTCCTCAAGATAGTCGGGAAATGCAGTTAAAGAACATTATTTAGTTATATTTCAGCATTCATCAGAAACCAATGAATTGCATCATGTTCATAACACCCTTCAATTTCTGAATACAATTTTGATCGACATAAATAGTTCCTTAACAAAACAAAAATAAGACTACAATGTAAAATTTGGTAATCAGATTTAAAAGTCATCATCATCATGATCATCATCATGATCATCATCATCATCATCATCATCATCATCAGTCTTTTAACGTCCATCGTTGGACATAGACCTTCCCAAGGATTCGCCACACTTCTCTATCATGGGCGACGCAGAGCCAGTACTTCCTGAATTTGTCTAGCTCTTCTCTCTATCTAATATTCTGCCGGCCTCAGTTGCGCATGTGATCTCGGGGGATCCATGTCGTGAGTCGCGACTCACGATTTGAAAGTTCTTTTTATTAAATTCACCAAACGTGGAGAACCTGTTCTTGTGAATTGCGACGAAATCATTTCCAACTTTTGAAAGGTCCAGATTGTCCGTTGATTCCTTATAGCTGTTCAATATAGAAAGAGAATGGAACATCTCTCGTTACATACTTGATAGTAACCACGTCTCAATTCTACATGACAGTGAAAATGATCGCTCCGTCACCGCAATCGTGGCTGGATTGAAGAGTAGTAGTTCACAAATCAGAATGGTATTTGGGATGAAAAACTTTTCTTCTTTTTGTAGCCCTTTCAACTGCCTTTCATATCCATCCTTGAAACAAACTGTCTTGACTGACGACTTGGAATATCATTTTCATGATTCTCAAATTCTGTTTCCAAGACATCAATATTGATATCGCTACAATGGATTTCTTATAAGTGATTCAGTTCATCACCGTATTGTTGGCTATGAATGACATTGTGAATATATTCTAACATTACAAAGGTTTTGAAACTTGGTTGGTCAAATCTTACCTCAATCAAACGGAGCATTGTATATATAACTTCAAATTGAATTCCTTTGAAGTAATCTTCCTCCAACTTGTAGGATGGCAAGCTGAAGCACCTTTTCAGCCATCAATGAGTCCCATCGTCGAATAATTTGGTCTGTTTTGCTCTCTTTAAGGAGATATCCCTTCATATCCCTTCAAATGTCTGAACACTTGGCTTAGCAGGCTGATGTCCATTAGTACTGGTCATCTTCTCACTTAACCAAGTTGTCTGTTGATGAATAGAACCTCTGTCCGAAGCAAAGACTAAAATAAAATGAAAATTCGTAAATTGCACGCAACAATTCTTGCTCTAACATCCGCTGTCAATTTCCTACAAAGACACATTTCTTACGAGTCGAATAATTGATAATAGCAACTATTTCCTGAAGACAAGAAGCGTGAACAGTCTAACGTGTTACAAAAATCTTGTCAAGTGACCACGCTCTGCGAGCATATTCATCGGCATCAAATTGTCCTTTAATGTTTTCTTGGATGGAACCAAGCACTTTTTCTCGTTTTGGAGAGAGCTTAACAAGAACGCATATTTCACCCACGGTTTCCAAGGTATCACCAAGGATTTTTCATTCGGGTTCGATGTCACAGTTATACTCAAGGAATGCCCGTGAAAATGGTCCAGTAAGGCTCTTGGCTGGATACTCGAGATTTGGGAAGCAACACCTGAATTTCCCAACATTTTGATTATATCATAAAAATACGTAAAAATAAAGAAAGTCTTAATGGAAACAAAGAGTCTGGGTAACTGAGCGAATGCACAAAGAATGTTCCTCTATGTTTGCGATGTCAGTGTATTCATCATAAGCAAGTAAAAATAAATTGTTCCCTTGGTTGGCCATGATTGACAACGTTTTGATCATTCGGGAGAGTGTTTGAATCATACTTTGCACGTAATAATATTAATTGGGTAAAGTTGTCATCTTCCAAAGATGTATCGCATTGAAATGCCAACCCTTGTTTATCCCGAAACTGCGTGCATTCCGTGACTTTAATGAAGTATTTCCTTTCTTCTTGTCTTTCTATCTGAGCCTTGGTATTCCCCATTTCAACTGCATCACCAGATCTGGAAATAACGCCAAAATGGAAACAACTTACTCGAGTGTTTGAACTGAAGATCTTCTAGAGAAGAACACATTTTTAATCACACAAGGGATTTCTCAATAACGTAACACTTCCATTCATTCACAAGAAGCAATCAATTTCTTTTCATTGTTGAGGAGTTGAAATATCCCCGGACATTTAAAAAGATCGACATCTAAGAAGACATTGCGTTGTTTTAAATGAGACCCATCCATTATTGATATTCAGACAATTCCAAATTCCTGATTAATCTGCGCACCTGTTAACCAATCAGATTCTTGAAACCTTGCGGCTTTATTGATTAATTAGAAATAAGTAGATATAATGTTTTAAAAGACAACAATTTTATTTGTTTTCTTTCTATTTTTACAGAAAGGATTATAGAGATGGATAAAGAGACATATATAAAATTCTTACATGATAAAATGTCAGTTTTGCAAAAAAAAATGTGTGTGTATGTGTGTTGGGAGCTGTGTCTGTCTCTGACAGTTTTTCCTCGGTGCATGGAACAAAGTAGTTTGAAAAAATGTCATGGCAATGCCACATTAAATATTGCCATTAAGCCAACTGGAGTTAACAGAGAAATCAATCATAAATTTCGTATAAAATTCAAGCGAATCCACAAAATATTGTATAAAATTGATTGAAAAAATTTGATCCAAAATCTCCATGCGTTTTAACATGATAATGAACTCTTGTGCAGTATCAAAATATAGCAGGAAAAGTGCTCTATCAAACGATATTTGTTCCATTTCTATATTATGAGTCGGGATATTTCCCCGGTTTTTGAGATCAGAGAGAATTTCCGGCTTTGCATTTATGTTCATCATGGCGAAAAAGACGTGTGTGATGACCGCACAGGAGGTGCTGAATGAGTTCGAATATTCTTATTGTGATAGGTATTCACCGTAACGATAATAACAATTTGGTTTTTATTTTGATTCTGATTCTTATTTGGAGTTATGCATTTATTGAAATTACTAAAAATATGGGTAAAGCTTGTTAGAAATTGAAAGTAAAATAGAAATGAAATTGAAAACTATCTGCTAACGCAAGGGAAGATATTTCTAATTCGAAAGTAGCTGAGATAACCCTTTTATAATTTTTCGTCCACTTCTACTTATACATAAATTGAAATATTAAAGTCGTGATACACAATTATTATTGATATCAGAATTTTCTACATATTTATATACAGATTTTTTAACAGACTAAACATCTGGGATAGGTTAGCAATCGCAGCAACCGTATAATTCAACGTCATTGGTTGTATCCCTTTGAAAAACTGAACTAGTTGAGTATAATGATGAATACGGACCAAAATCAAATATTTTCCCGATTTTACTTCTACATATTGGAACCTAACCAATAGATTGATCCTCAAAATGAGAACTATGCAACGAGCATATGAAAGAATCATTCCTAACCTCACACGAAGAGACCACGAGACAGCAAAGTATATCAGAGAAAAGAGAGAAGCCATAGAAATCATAGAAACTGCCAGAAATCTCCAATGGTAATGGGCTGGACATGTTGCAAGAATGTCAGACAACCGCTGAACATCATGACTCTCAAAGTGGATCCCCAGAGATCACGCGCGAAACAGTGGCCGACGCAAATGAAGATGGTATGACGTGCAAGTAAAATTCAGAAAGTACTGGCTCCACGATGCCCATGATAGAGAGGTCAGGCGAATTTTTTGGAAAGTCTAACGACGGATGCTAACAGGCTGCTGCTGCTGCTGATCATGATATTACTGTCTACATGTAGCAGAAATTACATCAAACAATAAAAAAAAGGAACAAAATAGTATTGTTTTACTCCCTATTATCAGAACGATGAAACATTCCGTAGACCAAATCAGCAATAGGAAGTTACTAATTGCTCAATAAATCTTGGAATATGACAGGTGAATGCTTCGCCATTGTTATTTGATAAAAGATAAACAAACACCGGAGACCAGAAAAGGCCCAGCCGGCATCCAACTAACCAATCACCTTCGTTCTTTGAAAAAGTCCCAGCAACGTCTTTTCAATAGTTGGAATAACACCCGAGGAGTGACACTTTTATGAAATGCAGTTATGACAGCACAGCCCATGAAATCACGCTTCTTTATATTCTAGAGAATAATATTAAACGTGAAAGATTTACTACTGTGATCGCATTTTTTCCAGATTCGATATAAATAGAGACATTATGTCATTGCTGGAGGTTTTTGATCTTTTAACCGCGATGCTGTTCACCCAAGAAATTGAACTAATTTTCAAGTACGATTTCAAATTAGGACATAATTCTGCACAAGATACTGATAACATCAACAAAGTATTTGGAGCGAAAACTACTAGATTGCAGACTGTTTAGCGTCGATTCAATAGGTTTATGTCTGGAAATATGAATACTAATAATGAGCCCTCAGGGATACGCAAACCTATTTCTAGTGATAAGGAATTGTTGACAGGAATAGCCCATGTCATAAGAACTACGGGTCTAGCAATTTCTGGAGGCTTTAGGACTTCAATGGAAACCAAATCACGTCATCTCAAAGCAAAAGAAGAGGTTAAAAAATTGGAACGATTGGTCCACCATGAACTGAATTAAACTTTGCTGACTTTGTTTAAGCTTGGAGCTAAAAACTAAAACTAGAATAGAATGGTTATTAGTAAAATGTGACTATTGATTATGAAGCTTCATCTAATAATCTTTGAAATTCAAGATAATATTGCTTCAAATAATCCCGGTGTAAATTAAGCGTTTGACATTAAAATGAAAGAGAATATTACAAAAAAATCAATGAAATTCAAGAAAGGTTCTGGGAGATGGAAATTCTCTGAAAGATTCCAGAAAATAATGATATAAGACAGTGAATATGTTTTCAATAAAATTTATCTTAAAAATTGATATAAATGTCTTTTCTTTTCACTTAATAAAAAACCTATTGTCAAACGAATAAAATCTGCTGAAAATATTAAAAAAACTATGTTTGGGAGAACAGAAAGGCAGCTCTTTCAGTTGTATAGTGCAATGGTTCCGTACTATCCATGCAAAAAGAATGAAATATTTATTGGTTCACAAGTCTTTCATTCTTTTCTCAAACTTCAGTCCATAGCCTGGAGTTGACTTTGATCTCCTACCGTAACAACAAAAAGAACAACAAGATCAATCCTCATCAAAATGAGGGTCGTGAACCAATACGTAAAATCCACATTCTCCTACCGTGATTCGATTTCACAAGCTACTGATTGCCAAGGGGGCTATCTTACTGACTAAGCTAAATTGACAAATTTTAGTCGATAACGAAAATGTAACATAGGCTCAGCATTCTAATGAAGTAGAAAGCACTCAGAGATCGCATACCTCTGCCTAAACCATTGCCAGTGGAAGTAATTGTGCACAGATCCGCCACAAAATGTAATCAGTTTTTAAATGTTTATCGTGTAGACAGACGAATCAATAGACGAACTAACAAATAAATAAACGAACGAATAAACAAACCAACAAATGAAAAGACACAATCAAAAACACATACCTCTTTACAACTTCATAGACAGATGTATCAATACAAAATATATGTTTTTATACATTTTATTCATTGTATAAACAATACAAAAGTTACGGCGATCATCTTCAGTCGGAAGAGAAGTTGGAGTGGAGTTTGACCATGCAGCAACCAGTCTTGTGCATATATGTCTTCTTTTGGGTGAGGATAGCCGAACCTTTCCACTCATCATCATGATCATGATCATTATCATTATCAGTTTTTCATCGTCTGTCGTGGGACATAGACCTTTCCAAGGATTCGTCAAAACTATCCATCGTGGGCGTCGTAGGGCTAATACTTTCTGAACCAATCCAGTTCGTTTCGCCATTTCATATTCTTTTGGGTTGGCTCTGCATTTGATTCCAGGGGTTCAACGTTGGGAGTCGTAATGTCCTGTGGTTGTCGGTCAATCTTACAACAGGACCAACCATTACCATTTGAGTTTCCTAACAGATTCTATGATGTCTAAGACTCCTGTTTTTTCTCTAATATACTGTGCTGCCTTGTGATCTCTTTATTCGGTGTCGAGTATGATTCTCGCATGTTCACGTTGCATGCCTCTCAGTTTTAGGGTCAGAACTCCATTTTAAAGTACAGGAGCCTAAAAGAAGATGGCTGTATTTTCTTCTTCTTATCGATTAGAAACTCGATTAACGTTGTTGGTTCGGGGTCAAATTTCAACTGTAATTTGATCTCGAAGGATCAAGATATTTCGACCTTTCTCCTGAACGAGCAATTTTGCATATCTCTTGAGTTAGATTCCAAATCAGTCAAGTTGTCAGATTTTTGCAACTTTGCCCATGGACTGTCAAAAGTTTGAAATTAGAAAAACCTTAGCAATATAGGTCACATCATTTTGAGGATTTTTTTTGTTAGTTCTCTCCAGACAACAATTTTTAAAAACAAGTACAAATAGATATGTGAGTTTACATTTATTTTTTACTTACATTTTTTCAGGTATTTTTTTCGTCCCTGGAGTGAAAAAAAAATTCATTCTTCAAATCCAAAATGTTTAAAGTGATATCCTTTATCAGAATATATTGACAGAAATAAAAGAAAAAAAAAACATGTTTCTGCGGAGAGTCTCAGCAAGTAATCATCTTTTATTACGACAGCCATTTATCTCGACACAAATCAGGAGTAGCGGAGTTATGCCAAGAGATTACGGGATCTTTCGCACCGGGAGATGATGCTAAATTGGTCTCGATAAAGATGTTCCAGAACAGGAGAATTCATTATCCGACCCCCTTGCGAGAGATCGCAAGCGATTATTGTTACGGTTATATTTATTATATTTGAGAACCAAAAATATCATCGAATAAAAATAATCAAGAAACAACTGAAGGAAATCAAATATGATCAACTTCTATGGAAATCTCTCCATTAATCTGGACTTTTTTCTTCCATTTTGTTATTGTTGCTTCTTATCACAGTATATATATATATATATATATATATATATATATATATATATATATACATATATATATATATATATATATATATATATATATATACATATATATATATATATATATATATATATATATATATATATATATATATATATATATATATATATGTATGTGTTTGAGTGTGTGTGTGCGTGTGTGTGTATGTACGTACATAATATAAAATGTTTATATACATACCCAATATTATAAAATGACGAATGTTTATTTCTATGTTTTCTTGCTTCTCGATTTTCATAGACTACCAAACGGCTGCAATGTAGGGGCTGTAGATCTATGTACGATGGTAACATAACTCTAAGGTTGATATAGTAGTGATGGAGCTGGTCTCTGATGACCTTTAAAGGCGATTCAACGTCACCAAGGGACATTTCTAACCAATATCTCTGGTCCCAAGCATTTTAAACATATAATTTTTATATTTAAGCTTTCTCCAATCATTATTCTTTGATTTAATTCTACGCCATGTTATGTTTGCCCTTAGTATTAGTAAAAGAAATAGTTTTAAGTTGTCCAAATTTCTTATATGAAACATAATCATTATCTTTTTCTGCTCATGTTTCTTTCATCATATTTTTCGTCGGTATTTGATAAGCGTAGTGGGATAACTCGTAAGGATCGAACTCACTGCAACAATGTGGACTATTAAGTCTCTAACCACAACTCCACGGAAACTATAGGTATTTCCTAAACTTAGTTTGCTGAAAGGTCAGAGTAGAGGGTTACCCAATAAGGGTCACAATCATCACACAAGAAAAATTGTCAGCTTATAGATCAACTCTTTAACCAATGCCTCATATCGACTTGGGTTTATACTTAGCTTAATTAGACACAAGGCCAATAACTCGGTGCATCCAGTGAGGATTAAGCTTACTACTTGGCAATAATGATCTGCGTGATCAGCTTACTAAGCATTACCTCCGCATTGAAGCGTCATAAAAGTTTTGGATATTTGTCCAATAAAAAATGACTTATCATCCACCCCAAAGTATTCCTCTTGGCCGTCTATAGAGCGATCTCGCAGAGTTGCGACAAATACCCGTACTATTGGGTTTGTACAGGCCGTTCAAATTCGCTGAGCCTTTTGATTGCACTTTGTATACTAAGTTTAGCTTCATCTGGAACAAGGATTCAAATAAGGATCGCCAAGTAATGAATTTACTATAGTAGTAATTGCCTATTAGACTACCTTGTGAACTTTGCGCAACATTGTGGCGACCCAAGAGTTCAATGGAATTCGACCATGAATAAGAAAGAATGGAAAAAATAAAAAAAATATCTACTCACTTTCCACCTTTCTTTTTCAGTAATCCCTTTGAACAACTATACAAGTTTAGCGACAGAAGTCCGGAGAATTTCGTTTGGCACGCGCTGTTTAAATTTCCTGGACTTTTGGGTAACATCTTGAGTATACTAAGTTTCACCTAATCTGGCATGCAAGATTACCTTTATGCATTATTCGGCGGAGACTATATAGACCTTTCGACAGGATAGGTTATGGTATCAGGACAACTGCTCGGGAATAATTGACCCCTTAAGAAAACTGACCCCCTGGATAATGGCCAACAGATAAAGGACTCTTGACAATTGCCCCCTGACAGTTTCCTCATGTGTGTAATCATTTACATGACCAATTCATTTACACAAACTTTAACTTTGGGCTTAAAAGTTCCTATGCAATTGTTAGGGGGGCAATTATCCAGGGGACTGTTGTCTCAAAACGCCCGACAAATGATGCACCTTTGAACGGAACTATGCACCTGGTTGTATTTAAAACAATGCGAACGGTGCAGCTGCAAAAGGTCCAAGATCTTAGGGCTCCCAAATAAACAGAACAAGGATAAATGGGATAATTATGTTCACAAGTCTTTTATGGATGAGTATTAAGTCAGATTCATTACAAAATTTGTATTTTAGAGACATTATTCACAAGATTGCATCAGAAAGAAAGCTCTTATTTGACAGATCCATTTCATTAAGTATGTGTTTCAGTTTGAGGATTTATTTTGTTGCATAGAAATATATTATTGATCCATAAAGGACTTCATGTTAGATCAAATTTTATGGATATTTCATTCTTTGTTTTTATTTGTTTGAAAATAATGCCTAAATACAAAAATAGAAGGGCCACGAGAAATGAAATGCACTGGGCCCCATCGATGTTAAATTCGGCTCTGCAATCGTAAAACTGAGCATGCTGAGTATTTATTATCCGGACATTATTTTAGAGCCAAGCTGCTTGGCGCCAAGCAAGTCTTAGCACAGCCAAACATTTGTTTTTATGAAAAGCTTGTCTCATTATGGCCCTTATCAAATGATAGTTTATCATTTAATGTCAGCTAAGAAGCTGGGTAAATGGAAAGGTGCTCTTCTTCGTTTTGTCTCTTACTGCAAGCCGTTAACGGTAAATCCTTTAGAGAATGACACGACCTTTTCGAAAAACAGTCTCTTGGCTCCTACTCTAAGTGAAATGAAGGAAAATTATCGACTCTTCCTGAGACAGCCAGAGGCAAATACGTCGATTGCAAAGCCACACCTGCCACAAAATATCAATTAATCTGTTTTCGTTCCTGATTACAACAGCTTCTCATAAATACCTCTGCTTTCATAATGGTTTAACAGTAGCTACCCATTTGGAAACAACGTCCAATTGAATATTTTCTTGAACGGTAATTACTGCAATCAGCAGATCTGTGGGTTTACAATTCCTTTGTATGGCGCCAAATAATTTAATAATGTATTTATTGCAAAGAGAGAAACAATAGGTGCAACAGAATTACAGAATTATAAGAGAACAGTGGAGTCGCCTCAGTGGAAAGCAATGATTAACAACGTAATCTCACAGGAGTGAGTTCCATCCTCACCGAATGCTCCACAACTGTAAACTTTCACCTTACTCAGCTAAGTTTGATAAATAGCAAATATGAAGTTTGCATGTTAATCTTCCAGATCATTACAACAGAAGTAAGCACATAAATAGTACTCAGTATTTGTTGGCCCTATGCCTAACACTTGATATCAATAAGAGCGCGTAGCTGTAGAACAATAATTAGCCAGCTAGTCTTGCAGAATATTTCTTCTATAGTGACTTCGATCCATATTTGTGGCCTTGTGTCCAAGTAAAATACTTTTAGTAAATATCAACCAACGACGGACATTAAAAGACTGATGATGATGATGATGATGATGATGATGATGATGATGATGAATTTGGATACATTACCGTGGAGCAATGACTAACAATTTAGTGTAGTGAGTTCGATCCTAACCGAGTGTCGAGTTCTTGTTGCCTTGTTGTCAGATTATGCTAACCTCAATAAATATCATGTAAGGGTATCTCATTAACAAGCAATAGTTAGCTAGCTAATATTTCAGATCACTTCCACTCTATAATCTTTTCCTGAGAAAATTGAAAAGTAAGGCAAGCAAATTAAAAAATACGACAAGCAAGTAAAAAAAATAAGTGAAATTAATCGTGTTTATTTTTTGAACAAGTCACACCCTGCATTCGCACTGATTAGCCTTTTATCGTCCGTCGCTGGACATAGACTTTCCCCAAGATTTGTTGGGCCAATACATTCTGAATTTGTCCAAATAGTCACGCCATCTTATTGCCGGACACAGTTTTGCACATGATCTCTGGGGATCCATGTTGTGAGTAGTGATGTCCAGCGTTTGTCTGACATTCTTGCAACATGACCAGCCCATCATCATTACAGCTTTTTAATGGTTTATATGATATCCCAAACCCATGTTTGTTTTCTAATATAATCTGCTGTCGTGATCTCTCCATGTGAGTTTGAGCATGCTTCTCTCATGTAAACGTTGCATGGTTCTCAGTTTGAAGGCCAATCTTTTGGTTAGATTCCATGTTTCAGCTCCACAGGCGACTATCGAGAGGATACATTGGTTATAGACCCTTATTTTCAATACAAATGGGATTTTCTTGTTTTTGGAGATTGAGTTTGCTCTACCGAAAGTATGCCAACCTTCATCGATTTCTTCTTCTTTCAAGGATTTCATGGAGATTCGTTGTCCTAACTTAATTTTAAACTAAAAATGAATTGTTTTTTATGTTTGTTTTTTTTTTTTTGATAGTCTCAAAAGGTCACATTTTCTTTTTCCCACTGACAACAAATTCAATTTGCGGTTTTAGTTTGAGGTGACACGTTAACAGCAATTTGATACTGGAAAATCCAAAAAGTCCACCATTCGAATGGTTAATCTTGTTCATCTTTGTATTTTCGTTCTGAATCTGTCTCCGGTCAGATTTTTTGCAGGTTTGCTCATTTAAGATGTCAATAGTCAAAAGTTTGAAATTAGATTAGTTAACAATATCAGCAGTAATATACGAGCAAGTGGACAAATGCCCCCACCTCACCACCAAACGAGGTAAAACTGTGGGAATATCGGGTAGATCAAGCCTTTCGCAAACCTATCCTTACAGTGAGAATTCTCATACACTCATGAATATAGAGTATAATATTTGGGGGGCTTTTTCAATAGTACCTATCAAACAAAAATTTTTCATATCCATTAGAAATGGATATCGCGTTAATTACCGCCAATCAGGATTAAGGATTTGGGCCAGGGTAGGGGCTTTCATTTTCGTCGTAAAGACTAACGAATAAGACGCAGTGTTTCGGGTCATGTTTGGCGAGAAAAAATACAACTTGAATTTATTTGGAAGCCATATTTTTTTTATTTGGTTACCTTAATTTCTAGTTTGGTCGGGAGGAAGCACACTAAGGTCAATCCTCAACGCATGTCCCAAGCTCGTGAACTCGTGTCAGATAAAGCCAAACTTAACGAATTTTGAGAGTATTGATACTCCGTGGGATTTCATAAGTGAAATAAACAAATTTCGAAGAAAGTTTTGTCAGTTTGTTTCACCAATTGATTCTCTCTGATAAATTTTTCAAATGACAGGTGCCTCTAACGCACTGATCAAGACAGAAACTTATCGTAATATAATTTAGCAGATAGATATAGTTCCTCAGGGAATTAGAAATTGTCATATAATCCAATTTCTTCTCAGTTTAATCACACCCAACAGATTCAACTAGCGACTGACAACGCCACCCCCAAGAGTTGGGATAATTAGAAACTGGTTATCAGAGCAGTCAAAAACGATTCCTTCAGTTTTTAAGTGATTCTGACAGGCTGGCTATCCATTTTCGTATGTATTTGCCACATGCATGAAGATAGAGAACCAAAAATTTAAATCTAAACTCCTTACTATGTTAAGAAAATGATTTTTCTTTGTTTTTTGAAGAATCTCGCCCCAAATAATTTCAAGCATGTCTTCGTTTCAATTCGGACTTTTTAGTGATTTGACAGAAGGCCAGAGAAGCAACTTATCCATTGATCACCCCTTTTCCAATTTTCTTTATTGATCACCCTCAATAAGGTGTGACACCAAAAGATGTTGGTCACACATCGGCTCCTATTGAGTGACTAACCAGACCCGTTTAATTTCTCTTTGATCACTCCCAACAGATTCAGCTAGCGACTGAAAGCGCTGTTCCCTAATACAGGGGTAATTCTTCTTTCTCATTAACTTTCTGCATACACAAAGAATCCCCTGGGCGCCTCTCAGGGGAGCGAGGGTTAGCAAGCTAGTCTCATTGATCATAAATGTTGAAGTGTGTTCGATTCTCATTCCATACCTGACACTTTTGTCTTTGGACTGTATTCAGTAAGTTTTTTTCTGTTTCGTTCTCCGACAAAATGGACTCCACTTAAAAGTAACAATTTCACAGATTGAATATCTCGCGCCCACCATTTAGTGTAAATGGGTTCTTCTTTTAAAACGAATTCAGCAGTTTCCTTTCTAAAAGAATAATATCATTAAAATGCTGATATATATATATATATATATATATATATATATATATAAATAATGAAATACTTCTGTGAATCACGCGATAGTAAAAGGGGTGATTTTTATCAGAGGTTATTTCCTTTGATAGTGACATTCATTTTTTTAAATAAATTTAAAAGTTAAACTGATGAACGTCACGTAAATATTATTGATCGTTTTAGCTAGCAAGCAGTCGCCCTATGGTTGGTAGCTACCATTCGAGCTGTGTATCTTTCAACTTTCCACCAGGTCCGCGCAAAGCTTTTAATAGACCCAGACCAGATGGGAAATGCAGATACTATGCCAAACAGTTCAATAAATAATTTGGTAATCAGTACTAAATACATAATATTTATCTATGGGCATATGCATGACTATGTAGAGTACATGATGCTCTTTTAAGTGAAAGAACAGAAATAAAGTGAGAACAATTTCCTAATAAGATAATAACGAGCAATTTTCTTCGAAATGCATATAAGATAATAGAGTACAATAGTGTAAGTTAATACAATGGTATATTAATGTTTATTCTGCATTCAGACTTTTTCTGCATCAATCTTTTATATATCTTCTTTAAAATATGAATATTTCGTGCTGAGGTGTCTCTCCTTGACTCTCTTTATAATGTCAATATTACTTACTAAAGTGACTTTTTTTTACTAAAGGAGGAGTAGACACCCTCAAAATTGTAAGTCCTTATCAACTGACTCACCTGGCTCCCCTCTGTTAAGGCCTGATTACCATCTTCTGTTTTACTGATGAACATTCAAGCAAGCCTCGTGCTCGCAAATATAACTCAATTAAAAAAAAAAGGCTTTCGAATGTGTATCCAAATAAAATTCATGTCTTGGCCAGTGAGGCAAAAATAGATCTTTGTAGTGTGTATTTCGCCTTGGAAGGGAAATGGTCCATTAAACTGAAAAGGTGAAGAAATGATACACGCAATCAGAAAATAAAGGTAGATGTACCTGAAGGTATTTGATATCAATACAGCATAGAGTCCATTTTGATTTTAACTCTCTTAGAGGAAAATCTGGTATTTGTCAACTTTCTGGACGTGGAGAGGGATGTTCATCCAAACATTATTGAAAGTAATTCTTCTGGTCCTGTTTCACGGAAACTCCGCAATGACTATTTCGAATTTTAAATCTACATGAAGAAATAAGAATCAACCAAAATGACTTTTGCTCGAACACTCAACTCTTCATCCCAACTTCAATGTAAACCAAACGTCTCAGCCGATTAGTTCTGCGGTCTACTTCAGGTGTAAAATATAATATCGGTCTCTTTCTCTTGTTGTATAAAGCAAAACAAAAGAGTATCAAATAGAAAAATTGAATGTTAAGCAATGTTTCAGCAACTTTTGATACATTTTTTATTCTTCTCAAAGTTATAGACAATGTAATAAGTTGATCAGCTTAATTATTACAGTAGTCTGCTTCATTTGCGATTTTATTTTCGGTTACCATCCTGGAAATACTTTCCATCCTCTCTCCTACAGATGAACAATGAAGTGACTCTCTGCCTTGCTGCTTAATTTTCTAAAAGTCTCTTGATTTTGTATCTAAATCAGATTCCTGTCTTGGGTGACAATAAATACGTGTATTTCGCCTTAAAAGAGATAATCAAAGAATGTGAATGGGAATCGAACGAAAACCTCAAGGGATACACCTGTCGGCCTTTATTCATGGGAGGCAGCCGTCTGAACACTTCTTACGATCGATCAACACTCTCCAAAGGTGCCAAATTACGTCGCTAGGAAACGGCTGTTTTGATTCACTGTAGAAGTAATTTCGTTCCTTAGTGTTCTTCAGATCTAGAAAGGTTATTGGCATTGGACGACATTCTTAAACCATTAATGAAATTTCTTTAACCCATTACCTGCAGGAGGTGATGAAGAGTGATAGTTATCCATTGCATGATAAAGGCCCTTGTTCATTGTAAGATAAATAACTGCATGTTATCAATTGCAAGTAAAAAGCCCTGACATGCAGCTGGAATTGGGTTGTCAACTATCAGAATAAAACAGAAAGTTAAACAGAGAACAACAATGACGGAAAAAACCCGCCATTCGCAGTTAATGCAATAAGAAATGATTTTAGCCACCTGGTAGCGACCGACGAGATATCTCGCAGAAAATTTCTTTGTTTTGTAGCAGCTGACAAGATAGAGAGGGTTCCCTCTGTCTTGCAGCGGTTGACAAAATATCTTGCCAGTATGATATCATATTTTACCTTTATATGTTGTACTCCAGGTTGTTGACAGTATATGGTAATGGGATAGCCCTTCTAACTCTGGCAGCAGATCGGATAATCTTTGAAGACAGCTTTTACATAGTGATGAAGGCAGTGGTAGCAATAATTGTCTTGGAACGGCTGCCGAGATATCTCATGAGAAATTCCTTTGGTCTGGGTTTCTTACTATGGTAGTGAATTGGACAGTGTTTCAATACGATTCGTATAAAGTATAGTTTTGTATATTTTCCACAAGATGTTTTCCTAAACCAGCTGATCCATTGATGAAAGCAATGATTGTCCTTGGGTGGTTGACGAGATATCTTGTAGGAAATTTCTTTGTCCTGGGTATTATATACTAGCAATGGATCGTATGGTGATACAAGGCAGTCCATAGGGGTTGATGAAAGCAGTGAAAGCATTGATTTTTCTGGTGCGACTGACAAGATATCTCGCAAAAAAATTTGAGTCTAGAATATTGATCCAGGACTTTTTGTAGATGGTGTTGTAAGCAATAAGAGTCCTAAAGCAGTTTTCAAAATATCTCAAAAGAAGTTCTTTTGTTTTAGAGTAGCTGACAAGATATCCTGCGAGAAATTCTTTGTTTTGGGTCATCTTATTCTGACAGCAAATTGAATAGTGATTCAAGATAAATCGTAGGAGCTGAAGGCATCATAAAACATGGACAAAAAATAACTCGTAAAATACCTTTATTTTCTCTGGAATCGTTTTAAAAATTCAAAATGAATGTCAAAAGAATGATAATAATAAGATACTTGTTTTAAAAAATGTAAACAAATTTCTTTTTAGTCCTCCTTGACGCTCAAGTGTGTCGCCGATAATCTGAGGGTGTTTTACAAAGTTAAAGTATAGTTTTGTATATTTTCCACAAGACGTTTTTCCTAAACCAGCTGATCTGCTCGGATGACATATTTTGGTAGTGCCTACTAAAACGGGTTTAGAAAGCTCATGGGATGGTGGTTGTGATGGTTATCAAGGAAATGGATTGGCGGTTTATTCTATGAACAAACTCAATGAAATATAAACATACATTTTCGAAGGTAAAAGAGTTCATATAAAAATGAAAAAATAGAGGAATTGAGCTAATTCTGCTGCCAGTCAACACAGCGAATTTGGAAATTTGCAGAAATATGAAAATATACAAATATGCAGAGACTAATTTTAAGTATGGATAAGACAATAAAAACGATGTTTTTTTCCCGGTGGCTGTAATGTTTTAATAGTATGAAAACATTCAAAGTTATTCTAACGTCCGATATATGTTTAAAATATAGCGTCTATACAATCATACGCAGGTACATCAATAAGTCCGAAACCTAATTATGAAAAGAGCATTTATTTTACATAAGAAATTGTTCAACACAAGATACTTCATTTTCAATGCATTTGATTCAGTGATGAATATTAATTACAAAGATCGAATACTGTACAGTGGAAAATTCAGATCAACTAAAATATATACACCGTGCCATATATATATATATATATATATATATATATATATATATATATATATATATATATATATATATATATATATATATATATATATATATATATATATATAGACAATATCAGACAATACATGTTAAAAATTGATACATTAGATTCCGATTGATTTTGGCATCTGTTTATTTTAGCCAAATCTTGAAAAAAAAAGCAAAAGATATTTATAGTTGTAGTGATTTTTTTGGCATCTTTAGGGGAGAGTGCGCCAAGCAGCATAATCAGATCATCGTTTGATGTATGAGTATAAAAAAAGACTTTTCAGTTAATCACTGATGACACACTTGATGCTCAGTCAACCTTAATTAGTCAGAATCTGTTATGAACAACATTTTAGACTACAGATACTATTATATGAACCTTTCAGTGTATGCAAAGGTTCTCAGCCTTGAAAATTCGATGTCACTAATGAGGAAGCAATAAAATATGTAATTGCATTAATAATTTTTTTGTGTGTGTGAAGGAAGTTAATGAAGGTAGTTCCTTTCCTTCCATAGATACATCGACTGATACACGTGATAAAGTCTCCAAATATCAATGGGCTTCAAGGATTACAATTGCTCAGTAGGTTTGCATCAAAACTTGTATTACTGCAAAGGTGAAGACAGTCTGACATCTACACTTGATACTAGCTCAGATTTTATTCACATGCAGACACTTACGAGACTGTTGTAGGATACATTCTTCAAACATCAATTAAGGATTGCAGCAGTTAAATACGTTGTTAAATCTATAAGATGAAAAGTTTAATACTACTAACAGTTGTAAACAAGCAACATTAATAAGATGAAAGAAAAACTAGTCGAAAGTCAATAACGACAATGTAACATTTAAGAAATTCGGACAACTTAAGAATAATATGTTTCAGTTTTTAAGAGTAAATATTTGATTTGACTGTTTAAATTGGGAATTCGCCCCAATCTATATATATATATATATATATATATATATATATATATATATATATATATATATATATATATATATATATATATATATATATATATGTATAAATTTGCATATTATAAAACTGAATAAGCACGTATTTGAATTGATTATGTATTGCTTCAGATCACCGGGATCAGTAAAGCGTTTGTCTCTCAAGAGATACTTTCAATGGAGTACCAACAGCCGGTGACGAAGTCCCAGTTTCTGCTGTATGCGTCAGCTTGGTGGTCCTTGTTGTGGACAACAGATACTATTATATGTATCCTTAAGTGTATGCGAAGGTTTTCAGACTCAAAAGTCCTATTCCAGGATTTGATACATGCAATTTTTTATAACCACGCCCGAGACACCAAAGTGATACCTCCACACCAATCACACAGCTTAATGTGTTCTCAATCAGCTGATGAGTGAAAAGTTTTCTTTTCTCTTCGCTTATACCGGTAATCGAAGCAAGGACCTTTTGCATGTGAGGCAGATGTGCTAACAATTATACTATAGAAGTGAACCCGTATCACCAATGGAGCCACTTGATTGGGGTAGATAGCTTCAATCCTATTGTGTCCCAAATCACCGATATCTACTATATTTAAGATAAAGGTCGTGACAGGGGTCGAGGAATATTTAAAGTGGTTATCGTTGTGCTGATCTTGATTTTCTATTTGTAAGAAGGTGAAGATGTCATTATATATTTTCTATTGAGGAGAAAAGGATGTTATTCTTTAGATGGCGTAACATTGCAAGTTTTGAAAAGAAAGCTGCCATGACGAACATTTCATTCTTTTAACCCTACCAATAAAGTCACAAGAGGTATTCTCTCTTGTCTATCGGTTGTCCATTGAATATCATCATAAATTCTCAATGAATTCCAATGACATTTTATTGAAGGGTCGGACATGGGCTATGAAAGAATTATTGAATCTTATGGAGGATCTAGATATTTTTCCAATTGAGGGATATCTTTCATTTTTTTCATGTATAGATGTATTTCCTCAGGTTCACCCACGCAATATCTCCAAAAGTTCTCAATGGATTTCAATGAAACTTTGTAGAAGAGTGCACCAGCGGCCAAGGGAGAATTGATCAATTTGCTTTTGATGGAATTATATTTTTTGAACACTTAAAAAAAGTTATGCACCAGTCCGAAATATGGAAAATCAAAACACTGTTACCTTCCCTTCATTATAGCTATATATGAACTGATTTTCACTCGGTTTTTAATGAGCGTATGGCGTTGGCAGAGGTATGCGCTCACTGAGTGCTTCTTAGTCTGTTTTGATAAGTTTTTGAATCAGCTAGCAATCATATTCACCTCATTTGTTAATTACAGCGTTGAGCAGGTACGGGAAAAGCGTTTTCTTATAAGTATGTACAACACTAGTCTTACGTTGTCCGAATCTCTTTGCATTGTAATTGTTATAATGGGCGAATAAGTATATAGGTACACTACGAGTCAAAAGCATGAAACTTGGTATATATATGCAGATACCCCCACTGGTAATTTTTAGATGTGGATCCAGGTCAATGATGTATAGCTCAAGAGATATTGGCGTATGTATGAACTAGATGGCCATTTTGAAAAAAAAAACCCTTAAACCACATACACAAAGAGACACTTGGATCCAGATCTGAAAATAATACAGGTGCAACTATTTATATATACCAAGTATCAGGCTTTTAACCCAAAGTTCAAATTTCTGTCCCAAATGTATCCTTTACTGTCTCAGTAATACTATTCTATGTCAAGTGTTTCTTTCATTTTAGTTTTGTTTTTCGAGGAGTATTAGTTGCTGCAATAGTCCCAAGTTTTCCGAACTTCTCAAATTAAACATTTTCGTTGTTATAAATTTTGGGCTAATTTTGCTCTCAACTTATTTATGTGGCATTTTATCTCAATTTTCAGGTCTATTCACATTCTATCTCGCAGCATGACTTGAAAATAAAGAACTAGCTTTTAACGAGAATTGAACCTACATCCTTGAGAGCCGATTTGACCGATCATGCCTAATACGACTGATGGGTGGAAGGAAATAATATGACGTGGAAGTAGATTCGCTTATGGAAAAGGTAGCTTTGTGACCAAAATCAAAAGATGTCTGCTAGTTAGCTTTCTCAGCTTAATGAGTAAGGCACTGTCCCGCTGAGACAGGCTCCAAAGATAGAAGATGCCAATTTAAATCTTTTGGGGATTTTATTATTTATCTCCCATCCAAAGTCCTTACTTAACGTTCGTAGAATGCTGACACAACCTGTGCGTTGTGATAGAAAGTAGCATAAATGAGATAAAAATAAAATCTAGTCAAATCTATACAATAATTTCTGTTTGTTTGTTAGTGTTTTGGGGTCTTTATTTCCATGACACAGGGAAAACAGCACATCATAGTGCTATTTTTGTTTACGAAATACCGTTGAAATGCTTTAGCTTGGAGAATAAAGTAATCTCCAGTCCAATCAGGCACCGGTTTTTGAGTGATTTTATGAGTATGCATTGGCAAAAAAATGCCTGTTCAAGGGAAATAACTCCAGCCCCATTGATTGTTAATTACAGAGTTGTTTTCACGGTTTTCCTTCATAAGAAAATAAGAGGAATGAACTAAGAACTTTTGACCTGTCTAGAGTTTTCTCCATTTGCAATCATGGCATACTAGAGCCGATACCTTGAAAATATGTCATAATAATAATCAAGCTTAGCGATAATTAGCATTTGCTGATAATTATAATAGACATTTTATTAACAGGAAGTACTTAGACATCGAACAGAGGGAGTCAAAGGCGGCTTTTAAATGAGGATCTACTCATAATATGTTATGCTTCACGTATTGAAGCATATTTTCCGTCATTTGTCAAGGGAGATAACTTGAACGTTAATTACAGTAGAGTCTCTTATTCATTTTTGGCAAATGCGTAAAAAAATTCTTGCCGAGTAACAGTTTAAGATAATTTTCAAGTACAACGTAATCGCAAAATTATTCAAGTCAATTTTTGACGTTTTAGGTAAACTAGTTAATATCATCAATAAAAGGTGTTAATAAAATAAAACATACTTTTGGTTTGAAGTTTTAGATCTAATGAAATATTATTATTGCCGAATTATTTTTTAATTTTCCTACAAGTGTCTCAAAGAATTGATTGAAGATGTTTTGTTCTCTTTAGGATGTCTGTAATAGAAAAGCGAACACAGCTGCCATAGACAACATCAAGAGAGATGAGAGAATTCGATTGCCCAACGCTAGGATTTCATAGGTCGTAGGATCATACGAAACTTGACCCCCTGAAAGAAAAAAAAACAGGTCTGGTTAGTCAATAAATAGATACTGTCATACGACCAACATATTCGGAAGCATGTTCTGTTTGGATGATCAATTTTTTTTTAAATTGTAAAAAGGTGTGATCAGTGAATTAGTTACTTCTCTTGCCTATTGTTACGCGATCATCACTAAAAAAAGTTAAAAATGTGAATGCTGCTGGGTATAAAGTAAGAGATCAGTTTAGCATAAACTGTCATAGTAAATTGAATCTCCTACTGATTACCTATAAAGTGGGAATTTCCGACCCCCCATTCCAAAAAAGTTTTTTTCTAAATATAGTATAGTAAATGTTTTAAATTTTTAGCCCCACCAGCAAGACTAGCTTAAAAACTGAAAAAAAAACTCATGCTGATAGTTTTGCTTGACTGTTTCTAAAACTATGAGATTTTAACAAACTTATTACATGACGAATTAACATAAACTGGACCGAGAAAAAGCAGAGAATCTTAGTAGAAAATGCAAATTCTCCCATAAAAAAAAAGACAGTGAGGCCTTCTATGAACGAACGTGCTTTATATGATATATGCAAAGAAACTCGCCTTTGGAAATTAGAAATAAGTTTACCGTTTATAGGTGCACGTTAATCAGACTGGCTTTACTTTAGGCCAAGCAATAATGAAATGTCTACCACTTCAAGTACCAAAATGAAATTTGATTCATGAAAATAGAGCAATATTTACAAAAGTTCCATGATAAGGAGTTACGTCCCTCCACCCTAAATTTATTCTACTTATAAACATTACATACACACACACACACATATATATATATATATATATATATATATATATATATATATATATATATATATATATGTATATGTAAGATATGGACATGTTTAGTCTGGTAGAATGAATTGTAAATTGCGTTATATTATACTGAAACTTATTTTAAATGATCCCCCGTCGTTATGCAGTAGATACATCACTCAGTTTAGACAACGTAAATAGAATAAACAATTAAAGAAAATGGAGCTGCTACAGAAATTGAGCCTGCCACCGACAGGGTAGCCGCTTCTATGTAGCGATGCTCTTACCATCTATCAACGCGACAGTAATGTATTTAAGAAATTTGAGATTGAAGGCAGTTATTTGGCCCAAATATTAACTAAAAAAATCTGAGGCACTAGTCTTCCCCTAGGGACACACATTCACCCCAGCCCCACCTCCACTTGTCAAGAAAATTAGTGCACTTTTGGGATCGACATCAAGTGCCCTGTTGTATTCTCCTTATTCTCGTTCATAGTCTCTTGTAGCTTTGGGGATAAGTCACAAGGGGACAAACATGAACTGTAGGGTGGGGCGCTAACAGACCTGGATGATGCGATTTTTGCCAAAATATCACGAACGAGATGCAAATAATATACTCACTTCGTCATTTTGAAGATGAGAGAGTGTCTGTTCACGCAGGTGCAGTAAGATTCCCTCTAATTGGTTGCCAAGTTACATCAAGACTACACAACAGGTTCTCTATATTTTCTCAATGGCCGGATTCTTTCCGGACAGTCTTCGCATTTATCTATCACAGATTGTTTATATCAACCTCGAAGTTATTTCACGTTCATTCAACCGAATTTGTGCAAGAAAAAAAGCGATAAATATGTTCAGGTCTTGAGGACAGATATGAAATCAAAGTGAAACAGGTTAAACGAACATCCAATGGTTGCAATCCATCCGTGGTCACCTACACATGAATTCCGACCGATGAAATTTTCCTATGATTGCAGCTGAATAGGTCAGCCTCACCAAAAATTCCTTTCCAGTATGAAATCAAACAGTATATGTAAAATTATCTGACAAATGCACCGGAAACTGCCGTTCGATATTCAAACAATTTTGCTGGACGCAGATTCAGTTTTGTAACTGCCACTCCCAAGCAGATTGCAGACGTCTGGTTGTTTTTGTTCAAAATAGCGTCTTGCATCTCAAGTTGTCTGTTGCACATATTATAGCTAAACCACCCATTCCCCTGAAGCCTAAGTTCTAGATCCGTACCTGATTTATCATTTTGCTACTAACAAAGGTCACGAAGTTATAACTCAATGATACACCTCTGACTCACTTATGCACATCACACATCTTCAAAGCATTAGGACTGTTGAAAACTCAAACAAACCTTGCATATGAATCAATGCAATACATTAGTATAGAAGATACAGTTCATCTCAACACAATTGCAAAAATCTCTGTTTGTATGCGCATCGGCAAATGAGTGTTGTATTCGCCAGGTATATTGTTCAGTAAACAAGACATTGCAGTAAAAAGTATGAAGTTGAATGGATCAACCACTTTTTAAAAATCTAACAAAAATTATTAATGTCAGTCATCAAATGAAAACACAAGGATGCTCTGCCTCTCTTAGCGTAACACGTCTATAAAACGCCAGCCTCATGCCGGCCATTAAACGAATAGTTTATAGACTTGATAAATTATCTCCCTTGACTTTCGCTCTATAATTGTGAACACTGATATTTAAATTAAAATCATTCTACATAACAATTAAGACACCCTGCTTCACGTAGCATAAAGTCCAACCCCTCCCAAACATGTTCCTTTAGAACGGGTTCTGCTTTAATTGATACAAATAGAACAGATACAGCTACATATATACATATATATATATATATATATATATATATATATATATATATATATATATATATATATAGATAGATAGATAGATAGATAGATAGATAGATAGATAGATAAACAAATACAATACTGTCATTAAGAATAGAATTTCAAGTTCTACCGTTCCCAATGTGACAAATTGTACGATTTTTCTTGCTCTACAAATTGATAAGAGCGGTCCGAAAAACATGAACTTGTGGATTATCGCCATTGACATCTGCACTTTGCTTGAACGCTATTACTAGGAGGTAGATATGAGTGAATCCCACTAGGGATTTTTACAAAATCGAAGGATTTTTGTTCTTATCTAGTAAAAGATACAAGATTAGGTCGGGATCAAAATAACTACACTAGCGAATAGTTGTTAACTGAGTTTGACCCAAGACCAGAGCCTTGGAGGACCCTGGTGTGGGATCAAACGGACTATACAAGCGAATTGTCATTTCATAAGTATAACTGAGTCAGGCACAAGGACACAGAAGTTGGGTACCTCTTTAAGGTCAAACACTGTATTAATGAATGGTTATTGGTCTTCGGTACGTTTTCTGTTAAATTCAAAAATGTACGTAAGATTTCGTTGCTCTATGTTAAATTGTAGACCTCAGAACAACTTTCTCACAAATTTCCAAATTTCTTCTGATTTCAGTTTTTCTTTACTTTTTAAAACCTTACCAGAAAATTTAATTTTCAAAAGTTTGATTTTCAAATGAAAGCATGAAACTATAGCATTTGAAATTATATTTTGTTAAATCTAATTACAAAGGATAAAAGTTAGATTAAGTCTTTAGGGTTAACGTTATAGAAATCATTCACGGAACAAACTTATCATTATCAAATGTCTAAATGTTTTCAATTTAAAGCAAGAAAAGGTAACAAAGGTTATTTACTAAAACTGATTGGCTCCAGACAACAACAGTGGAAAACAGAGTGTGGATCAAACTCGTCAAACTAACACAAAATTATTCACTGAGTATGAAAAAAAAAGCCATAGTAACGAGGTACCTTATGGCGAAAGGGCTTACGTGTCGATGCAGGGTGTGACAAAAAGGGGTTTACCTTAATCATACATTGACTCAACCCAGGGTCAGCTCATTCGTCCCCATCAAAGATCAAGTGCGCCATCTGACATCTAGATAATACAGTGAGTTGTACTTCCTTACTTTACAAATGGCAGGTGTAATGACTATTATGTAAGTAACAGGGTTGCTACTAAGATATATTCCGATTATGGACTTTGCCTCTCTAGAAATATACGCTTTGGATCACCTACCCTGGAATATATGGTTCTACTCCACCCTCAAAAATGTGGCAGTTGACGCCCACTCGAATGGGGCAAAATGGTGTAGAATGATATTGGAATATACGTACCTAAAGTGAAGTAAATTAGTTCACTTTTCTTTCCATCTCCGTCATTGCTCCAGCCCATTACTCTCAGTTTATACAAGGTATCTTTTTCTAGATTTTCGATCACAGCTCTGTCTACGTTGCCGAATTTCACGCAATGGTTTTCAGGATCCCATTTCTCTGTGACTGGCCAGTAACACACCTGAAATAGAAAGGAAACAATGTTCTTCTTTTGATACATGAAGACGAAGGATACATTATATGAAGTTTTTTTTCACCCCATCCCTCTTGATTCCGTGTGAGTTAACGTTGATCAGTAGTTGGTGAGTGTAAGAACTGTCCAAAAGCTGATGATCCAGCGCTTTCGACTATTTGTTTTGTCGTTATCAACATGCAAACAGTGAAATGATGATACCACGTGTTAAATATCAGCAACTTTGGTGCGAAAATTACAGCATCCTCGTGGCCCGGAGCTCTGAAAATTGGCTAGAAATGACCAAGAAATGACTTCTGGTGACCTCGAATGACCTTATGCAATTGGTTTCACTCAGCTTATATGGTAAGTTGACCTCTTCTCAGTCTAGATGCAAAATATGAGGTCGTTAGGGCTTGGAGTTTTAACAGAGAATAGGTATGAATAAACAAATAAACAAAAGGCTAAAGTATCTATCATATATATATATATATATATATATATAGTATGTGTGGTACGAATCAGGCTAGCAGTATAGCGTAATATAATGGTATATCAATAATATAAAGCTACTTCTGAAATGAAATGGATTTATTTCATAGAGTGCTCGATACATACAACTTTTTACTTTTGAAGTTAAGTTATTTTAGAGTAGTGCTGGAAATAAATAGTAAAATGTGGATTCGCTACACAAGCTAGCTCATATTTCTGCCCTCTTCGGGCCTCATCAACATGCCTGGTGAGGCCTGAAGAGGGCAGAGACATGAGCTAGTTTGTGTAGCGAATCCACATTCTACTATATATATATATATATATATATATATATATATATATATATATATATATATATATATATATATATATATATATATATATAAGTATATATATCGTGTATAATCATTTATACATAATCTTTATTCTATGTTCTTTGACACAGAACGTTACAACCCACGTTTTTGGAAATATCAGACATACAGACATATTGAAACATGGGAATCTTGTCCCTTATTTGATCTCACTTCCTTTCTTTATTCTACGCCCGAATAAAGTGTTGATTCACAGTTAAAGAACGGTAAATTGTGCAGCATTTGTCACCTCCTAACCACTGGACAGAGGATAATAATTCTAGTTATTTTTATCTTCTCTTTTCCTTGCCCAACCCAGATGATTTGATTAAAGAAAACCCATCCATCGTTCGACATCAACGTCTGAATGAAGTGAGGCCTGCTGTCAACAATAAAATGTAAAATGTCATAGTAAATTTGGTTTATGTGCATTGCTCCTTCAACACACATGTTTTGCAATCAGCGCACAGGAGAAATTATTAGGTAAACTGAGTCTCTCTTCAAAATGCTGATTCACTATTCAAATTCAAAATTTTGTAATTACTTTTGTCAGTGGGAAAAATCCACAACATAAGAATTTTGCACATACCAAGAACTAAAAATTGGAGGGAACTTTGTTCGGGAACGTTTGGCAGCACATTGTATGTACTTACGCTCGAAAGTGAGTGAAATCTTCTCATTAAAAATATTCATATCGTCTGTTAAGGTCTCTTTTCACGAGTAGATATCTTTGCTAATGACCGGCCTCTTAGTGTCACCTCGCGCGTGTGAAATCCGTGATAAGCAGATATGATTACTTCGGGTTAGTACTGAAGTGACATAACAAGGAGTGGCAAAACGAAAGAGTAACACAATAAAAAAGTGTTAAATTGGAGATAAATCCCAAAGGAGTAAAACGATTACCGTAACAAGGAGAGAATGAAAATGCTTCTGAATCAATTTTACCGCTTCAGAATTAATTCTGAAACCTTAAGTAAAACGTCTATCAATTCATTGCTCCTACAGCATAGACAGTGCCAATCTGAAACCATAAGTTGTTGACATTCAGTTGAGCTTTTACAATCGGTTGGAGTAGTTGCCAGGGGAGCTCTCCAACTTCTCTTAGTGGTAAAATTTGATTTTCAAAATTTTGCAACCAATGACAGCAGTGCGCTGGATTAAGATTATATAGGCCCCCAGGCTACAGGTACAATGACGCCCCTCTCAGTAATAAGATCAAGAGAGAAGAAAAAGTTGGAGGAAAATCAAATTTTTTACAAGGACAACAACAATTAAAATTCAGAGATTTGCTTTGCCTAATGTCTTAGGAACAATTTTCTCCAAAATATTAGGATATTGTAGATTCTTTTTTTAATTGCTAAGAGAGCAAGTCTGTCTTAGTCGTTTTTTGACATTACTGACTGTTATACAATACATATATATGCGTACAGTACGATGCTTTTTCGCTATGCATATGATTACTACAAATACATATGCAATATATCAATTGAATTTTTTAGAATAGATAATTTAGAGTACTTGCGCTTTGATCCAGCATTCACGAATGAAATAACTTTTTACTGAATTTTCGGGGGCCCTTAGCTAATGGAAGCCCCTAAGATATTAAACTGTAGTCCAAACCTGAACTAACTCTTACCCTTACTTAACCCAAACCTTAACCCTCGTTAGGTTACTACTTAAGTATAATATTCATGTCACTCCTTCGTTACGTTACTCCTTCGATACGGTATATATATGACCCTTGTTATGTCACCGCTTTATGTCAACAGCTTTAAACAAAACCAACTTACCTTGTATCCTTCCAAACGGCCCTCATCCAGACCGAAGCCAACACCTCGAAATGTGATCATAACCCTGTTATCGGATAGGGAGTACACGTTGACCTCCGTTGGATATCTCAGGGGAGCTAAAAAAAATGGTGTAAAAAAGGGGAAAGATCTGTGAAGAGATGTTTTTTTCTTGCATCGAAGGGGAAGACTGGTTAGATTGCGTCTTTTAGTTCAAAGGATATCTAACTGCAAAACGATTCATGCAATGAATTGAAGAATCGACCCAGTCATCCCCAGCTTTGCACAATTTTTCTGCTTTTACGGAAAAAAAAGACGAAAAGCTTATGTTTAGCATTTGTTTTGCAGCGAGCACGTATGGAGGCCCTAGCAGCTTCCTCCTCTCCCTCTACTACACACCAGTCTCATGTGACTCCCTCCTGCCCAACCAGCAACCACTCAGCCTAATATACTATCATGGAGATTTTGGGGTCTATCAATGCAAAATGTCTGAGGTAAATTATTAGTAATTGCTTGGTGATTTTGCAGGATAGGTAGGATCTCTTCACTTGGAAAATCGACGCAATTCATTTTTTCCACGTCTGTTTTCTCCTCATTTGGTCTTTTAACATAGTGAAATAAGCGCAAAAAATGGAAATGAGTAATAATATATCTGTACCTTGCATAAATGAATCACCGTAGCCTGCTCGTGTAGGACAAATTATCTAAAAGAATCTTTTTTCTACAATTATCTAAATATATATATATATATATATATATATATATATATATATAAGCACAACGATTCGACATTTTTGGTCCAAAATGACCAGTGAGATCCCAAAAACCAACTTGAAAAAAAAAATTCTCTACACATAGCGTAGTGGTGTACTCCGGCAACTCAGAAATGTTATCAGGTGCGCCCAGAGACACATAGACATTAGTGAGGCTAAGGTGGTTTGATACCTACCATAACGTTTCCCAATCACACACCAGTGGTCGGAGTTCAAACCAGAGTAAAGAATCAGGAATTCGGTGGTGATTTTTCACTACAGGTAAACCTATTGAGCAAAGGTTAGTGAGCGCATCTTGTAAATTATTCCACTATTATAGAGACTTCAGTCCTCACTGAGTGCTGCACTTCCGCTGCCTTGAGTCAGATTTAGTGAATAACAATAAGATTAAGTCTATTTCAGTGGTTCTCAAACTGTGCCACAGCACATTATTATACCATAACAACCACCTAAGAGCATTGCGCTATTTTTTCCCTAAATAGCAAAAAATATATTTCGAACCTTGAATGTGTCCACCGCAAGTTTTATGTCTGCCACAAAGTTGCGAACTTAGTTGTTTTGTCTCTAGATTTTGTTACATCTCACTATCTTTAGCGGCAGATGAAAGGAAAAGCGATTGATGAGTATGTATATCAATTGGTTGTTATAGATATTTCATCTATTTAGTCTAATTCATTTCATTTTTACAGTACGTGGACTCACAGTGCGCTCCTGCATTTCTACTTCAAGGTTTACTGCTATGTGGAAGTAGGATTGTAATCAAACAGTAACACATGTATTGATATTTTAATGGAGAAAAGAGTTGGTGAGCCACGTAAGTGAAATAAATCTTTTAGTGTGTCGTCATTCAGTAAAGTTTCAGAACCACTGGCCTCGATCATTCATTATCATTATCATCCTTTTTTGGATATATATTTTCCCCCAATTTGCCAGGTCTCTCGATCGTGAACGTCGCGGGACCAGGATTTTCTGAACTTGTCGGGTTCGTCAGGCCATTTAATTTCTCGCCAGCCACAATTCGTATATGATCTATGATCTATGAGGATCGCTCATGGTTAATAATGATATCTCTGACCCTTCTTTGTTCCTTGATATACTATGCTGTCTTGTGATCTCTCCAAGAGAGGTTAAGCATGATTCTCTCCTGTGCACGCTATTAATAAAAATTCGATTTGTGAATACAGTCAAATGAATTAAAAGAAGGTTAGGTTTCTCAACAATTAACTTTGAGATATTGATTTCTCCTATTATGTTTACATACTATTTTCAACATCTAATTATATGTAGTTGTGAATCACACAATTAATAACATTTAAAACGATATCCAGTTATACGTTGTTGTATGGGCCAGAACACATTTATGACATTTCAAGCGAATTTAATTGAACGTACTTGTTTAGCCAAATATATATGAATAACCTTCAAACCTAAATTCAATTAATCTATATATATATATATATATACATATATATATATATATATATATATATATACATATACTCACCCATTCTAGGGTTGAGCACTCTTAGGTCAGGCACCCATCTGCAAGAAGCAGATATGCTACGCTCTCCTAACTTTTGGATTGAGCACCCTGGTGAATGGCGAATTATGCATAACCAAGATATCGCCAAATTCTGTCCTACTGACCGCCCAGTTCTGCATAGGGCAGGGAAACACTGGACTCCGGGTCTGGAGCAAAGGTTTCAATATCGCCAGGCGGTACTGAGTGGATATCGAATCTATAGCCACACTGAAGAGTTGTGATACGATGAAACAGCCGTCAGTGGATGACTATATATATATATATATATATATATATATATATATATATATATATAACATTTAAACTTTAGGAACACAGGTCTACACAAAACCTCAAATACAGATGAAAAATGTTATTTGGCCCGCAAGATCAAAAGGGTTGCCCATGCCAACAAGTTTGAGAACCCCTGCATAGACTTTGAAAAAAAGTAAAGCAAAAATACCGTCCATTCCTGTACTTCCTAAGTAGGATTCGCTCACTGGCCCCAGGCCAGCTGTATTAAACACTTGCACTGTGACCCAAAAGTACCCGTTAGGTATGAGACCAATAACCAAAACTTCGTCTAAGTCAGAGCCATAAAATGATTGTGAGTATTTCAATGGATCTTCTGGGTCAAGGTCTCGGTCGTACCAGTTCACCTGGAAAATAAAGGTTTAATACTTTATTATTTTTTACACGTAGTAATAAAATTCAATAACGCTTCATAGAAATCCTTACGGTGAATACGGGAATTTTGTTTCGAAATATGAATTTTCCTTGAAAACCTGCTATGCCAGTTAAAAGCAAGACTGTCCAATCAGTAAACACAGAAGATCCCTGACAGCTTGTGCTTTTTTGTGTCTCTTCGAAAACACCCCCATGCCACTTTTTCTGGCTTGTTCTTAAGGATCAAAGTGTAGTATCTGTTCCCCGGCATAGACCGAGGAGTTGGTACTGACACTTGCCTGTCGAATGGGCTGGAGAGGGAGTGCATCAAAGCCCGAGTGCGCCGGTGCAAGCGTTAGCCAATGAGGTTTGACTGAGGCTGCGTTTGCTAAGCGCATTGGACTCGCCCTTGGGCTCTCCCATTATTACTCGGCCTAGCTGCAGGGTCTCTGTTTCCCCGGGGCAGCACTGCTCCATCGCACTTAAAGGAGCGGGTCCCCTGATGGATGCTTTCGCGGGTGACGTTGTGTAGCCATTACGATGAGCTTTTCAACGGTAACTGCGTCGGCTGGAGCCATTTTTGGAAGGGTGTCTCCTTTTTTCTCCACGTTAACCCCATCTTATGTGAAATTCCGTTATGGTGGGACAGTAGATAAATAGCACACACATACATACAAACATGTCTGCTGGGATATATATGTCCCGTAGATTCCCTTTAGAAATCTTCTGAGACGTTTGTAACGCGAACAATGAAGTAAAAGAGATTTTAACGGCTTTTATAACCACGGGAAATCGCATCAATCTATCATGAAACCCACGCAGAAAATGTTTCGCATTATACAACTGAAAAGGAATGGCGTGTAGGCCAGGTGATCAACTAATTCCATGTTGTTCATGTTCCTGATGATAAATGTCTCATGGGACAAATGTATCCCATCAAAATTTTGGTTCCTCAAAATACGGAAAACGCTTGACTTAACAAAAGAATAGTTTTCTTAAACCATTAAATGAAAATTGACACGTTTTTAGCTTTTTTATCATGCACCTTAATAGGTTAGTCCTGAAAAGGTTAGTATGTTTGACGATCTTGTTGTATTGAAAGACATTATTGTATCTATTTTTAGAGAGCAAAGCATTTTGCAAGGATATCAGAGATTGTTTGGCTGATCACCGTTTTATGACTTGGTAACTGCTTTGAGGAAATTCTTGTACATCTACCTAACAGTGACAAAATTCTAAATACGGGGTGGGGGCTGGAAATTACTGAAATCTACTGATATCATGAAAGTAAGGGCTTAGTTATTGGATATGTCGCTAGGTAGCGCATGTGCACAGAATGTTGAGTCTGTCTACAGAGAGGCGTCGTGCTGACTGGATCAAGTGTGTACTTCTGGGGTTTTGTGTCTCTCGTCGAGCACCTAACCCATGATTTTTCCCTTCAAGTAATCATGGCAAGATTTTTCGACAAAATCCCTTGAATTGAACTCCATTGAACTGATTTAATCGTTACAAATTTGTCAATGATACGACGACAATCGACCGGCATTGCCCCTCAAAATTTGATAATTTGGGCCGTTGGAGTTGTTAGAGAACGACCAGACATTGGTGAATGTTACCTGTCTTAAAACGAGCATGTCACTCGTAAGCCTGCATTTCCTTGATATTATGATGTGCAAAATCTCTTATCTGATATTCTGAAAACAGGAAAGCTCCGAAAACCGATCATTTTCATGAGTGTCCGCTGCACATAAAAGCCCCTGTTTGCCACCAAAAGTGCGACCCCACTCGACCAATATCACCCCATTTAATTATTTTGTTATTATTTGGTCCGTCCCTGATATGTTCGAAATCGATTTATGATAGAAAGAATCTTTTGAGCCCAGCATCTTTGCCGTGCTCTAAATCAAAGAATAAAACTATCTTGTTGACCCGTCACAGAAGACTGATGTAATTAAAATACTTATTGCATTGTAGTAACGGCAGTTGGAATGTGGACACATCGTCGGACTAATGTCCCTGTTTGGTGATTTTTGACTTTAAAGACAGAAAAACTGAAAGCTGTAAAAAGGAAGCGTTTTTCATTTTCGAATATTACTTGTACTGCCATTCCGAAAACCGAGAAATTCCTAATTAGGAAAAATGTCTGGTCCCAAGACTTTCGTTTAAGAGATTTTGCACCCGTATTGAGAACCTTGCTCAAACAGCGATTCTATTCATAAAAATAAATCAAATTTCGTTTGCTCTTCAATATCTGCTGTGATAACTTCAAGAGAAAAATCGTTGAAGTTACCAGCAAAACCATAGAAAATAGCCAAAAATACGCACTCAATCCACTCTGCAAGACGCCATTTGCAGACTCATTCAGCAAGCAGTGAGCTCAAACTGATTGGTGGGACATTCAATTATGAAGTCATTATACTGTGTTAGCCCGCAAACATTTTAGGTCAATAACCCTTTTTTTTCTACTGTAGAATTTTTTTCAAATCGATCGAGCATTTTTGCCATTTATTTTTCACTGGTATTTAAAAGAATATATCTTAATTTTTTATCGGAGCTATCCAGACTGTCGATGTTAATAAACAGTGTTCTAACCGTAAAGCAGCTGTCATACATAGACAGCCTTGGGCAGAATGTGGTACTTTTTTTTTCAAGGGTGTTAACCTCACACGTACGTAGGGAATAGGTGGAAAATGTCTAGCTATCTCAGCCTTGCCTTTGGTGCGACACAGGCACCAAAGAAAAGCTCTGATCTTGGCCCTCTTAGTGCAGTGAGTTGGTGCTGCAAGGGGAATTAGATCCCTAATGCTAAAATGTAGGACCTTTGACATGAATGACCCGGAATCGAGATCTGATAAAATCTCTTCTTGGTCCCAACTAAGGGTAATCACTGATACTCCCAACGAGATGGGATGTGATACGGATCCTTTTCAAGTGTCAGAATCTCAGGCGGACGTAGACAGAAGGTGAGTATTGTTTAGTTCCCTCAACATCGCCTTTTGGCCCGCCACAGGCATCGAAGAAGAGTCCTTCTCTACCTCTGTCCAACATACAGTAATGCGAGAAGTGTTACCTTAGGGAATGATTCTCCTAGAACGAGACTATGAAGTAAGGATCGTTGCTCACGAATGACCAAAGAATAGTGATTTGATAAAATCTGATCTTGGTCTCAACTCGGATTTCGTAAAGTTCCTGTAACTGCGCATGTATACAGCAGCCTGATCCATTGGCTGCAAAATGGTTCGAACCCCGAACACTATTTTCTGGCATACAGTTGAGAATCTCAACCATGAAGTCACAAGCCTGAAAGTCTTCGAGTTAAATGCAAGAAAAATATTAGAATTTTATTCAATTTTAACGAACGAGTCTGTTGGTTTTTATTAACATAACTTATATTTCAATTTGATTTGTTCTAATTAATTATTTTGTCAAATCAAATGAATAAAGGCAGCTTTGTGATTTTCGTTTCGTTTTGCTTTGAAAAGGAAACGAATGTCTCCCTTTTCTTTCTGAGCAAAAACAAAACGAAATAAATAAATTGCAAAACAAGCTTTATACATGCAAATCCACCAATAAGAAACATTACTAAATTACTTTTACATTAAATGAAAATATTACTTATTTTATCAAATTTTTTTTTTTCAGTCTGTGACTGGAAGTCCTGTGATTTTATGGCCGGTCACGTTTCATAGGTTACAACATGTCACCTATATAGTGACTTTAGTTCCGTGACTCTTTTGGCCTGTGACTTTATGGCAAGTCACCACAAGATGAATACGCCTATGGTTATATGAAAGGCGCAGCGCAGCTTTATGGCCAGCTGTCACTAATCCATTTATATAATAGATTTGATAATGTGGTTTTAGTTTCCTGCTTGTTAAAATTTGTGATTTTTCATACATCAATGATTCAATTAATTCTCACCTGATAGCCGAGGATTTTTCCTCTCATAAAATGTCGGTTATTCTCAACGGGTGTCCAAGTAATAATCATAGCAGTCGAGTTGTAGGTATCGGCAAAAACATCTGTAGGTACTCCAATGGGCACTAAAGACAAAAGAAAAAATGTCATCAATTGTATAATGTTTTAATGTTATTAGGAAATTTGTACACATGAAGAAATATATATATATATATATATATATATATATGTATATCTATATATATATATATATATATATATATATATATATATATATGTATATATATATATACATGTATATATATATATATATGTATATATATATATATATATGTGTGTGTGTGTGTGTGTATGTTTGTGTTTGTGTGTCTCTCTGTGTGTCTGTGTGTTCGTGTGTGTGTGTTTATTTTGGTAGCCCTTCATGAATACAAGTTTAATTGAAAACATTAGACAAATAATCTTTACTCGATTTTTAGTTAACCATTCTTGTTTTATGCACAAAAAATTCCAATCTCTATTCAAAGAATATTATTATTTTCTTGGGGATTTAGAGATTTTGAGCATACTTTAGACATTTTTCTATTTAAAAATGTAAAAAATACGGAGGCTGAAATGAGTCAATCTCAAGTACGTATCAGTGGGCGCTTTGTGCCGTACTAAGTTGAGCCTTGTAAATTGGAAGACACCTCATCGTGAAGTAATGATTTGAAAGCTAGTCTCCAAAACCGTTCTTACAGTAGTTCGATCTTCTTTGCAAGGTCAGACCAATGAGGGAGCAAAACAGACAATTGCCGCGGGCCAATTCTTTGCAAAAATATGATGATAAAAAGATTGATTTCCTTTAGGAAGAAAAAATGATAATTTCTGCTTGGAAATTATTTGGGAATTAATTTCATTTTAGCGCCTTCAATTGTTTTAGATTAATAGAATTGCAGCTTCAAATTCAGATTTATAGTAATTGAACCAAGGGAGTACTAATACTAATACTAAAATCGACTTCGAGTTTAGCAGGCCTGTGTTTACATGTATTTACTTCAAATATATAATTCATTTAACCTTTGGATGTATGTATAGCTTGTCAGTTTCAATAAATTCAGTTTTGTGATTTGCTGTGTATTTGAAATGTTCGTATAAGGGGTCCACCGAACCTAAAGTGCCCCGGGCTCCAAGGCTTAAAATCAGTCCGGCTTCCCCGGATGCCCCACATTTGTGGCTGTGTGCCATTGTAAGCTGTAATCATTGTTCTTCTTTGGTGAATGTAAACAATGTATATTATTGGAAAGAATCAAATACTCACTGCCTTCTGCCGAGTAGACGTTAGAGATCGTTGAATTGGGTCCACGTCCGAAATTGTTAAATGCCTGAACTTTGACCTCATATTCTGTGTAGTAATTTCGGCCAATGAAAGCGGCGTACTCTCCTATCTGTTCGTTAAAGGTTTTCTGGAGAAAAAAGAGAAAATAACAAACACAAATAAAATATTTGAAAATAGGATTGGACAAGAAAGTGACGCATGATGAGCACAGATGTTCTTTTCCATGTTTATACGAGATGGAATCGATGTCCGTAGTTAAACAGTCATTAGCTGAATGACACTTTTTGACCATTGTTAGAAACCGTTCACCAAAACTGTCAGTATCGGTTTCTTCAGTTATGCAATCTATGTATCACACCCACAGCCTGCCAATTGAGATCATCATCAGTCTTTTAACGTCAGGATTCGCCACACTTCTCTATCATGGGCGTCGCCACTACTTATTGAATTCGTCTAGCTCGCCCTTCCATCGATTATTCTTCCAGCCTCAGTTGCGCAAGTGATCTCGAGGGATCCATGTCGTGAGTTGCGTTGTCCATCGGTTGTCCAACATTCTTGCAATATAGCCAGCCCACCACCATTTGAGATTTTTAATGGATTCTATGACGTCCCTGACTCTTGTCTTTTCCTGGATGTACTGTGCTATCTTTTGGTCTCTCCATGTGAGGCCCAGCATAATTATTTCATGTGCATGGTTCTCAATTTGCGAATCTGTCTCTTGGTTAGTTTCCATGTTTCATATACCTTGTCGAGTGATGGCCTCCATGACCTTAGGGATTTCTACTGAGTCAAAATCTCAGATGAAACTAGGAATCTCATCGAAGAACGCAGAAACCTCAAGCCACCGACAACAACAAAAGAGAAAATTGAAGAGATCGAACTTCATGAATAAATCAAGAAAAAAAAAACGAAGGGAAGACCGAAGAAAATACACGACGGCAATCATCGAATCTACTTTTGAAAGAGGTCTGGGCTTCAAAGCTATAAACAAAGGCCTCGACTCAGGACGAAAACAAATAACCAGCATACTCGAGGAAAATGGAACTGACAACAGATAGAAATAGGATTGTCGAACGTGCCAAAGAATTTTACCAAAAACTTTATTTGTCCAAACGAGGACTACAAAAATAGCCCCCCAAAAAACATCATCACTATTCTTTCTGTTTGGGAACGCTCAGAAATTATTTTTACATAAATTAACTGTTAGTGTTTTTTCACTTAACGTCATTTCG
>OY735233.1:3119306-3141806 GCA_963457665.1 Thysanoteuthis rhombus
AATGGTGCCGCTGGTTTAAGCTTATATTAACCCTGTAATTCTGACCGCTGATATTCGAGACTGGCCGACTGTCCACACAATTTTCCTGTGGTACGCATGCCATACTGTGGCAAGCTACGACAATGCAAGCTCCCTCAAGTTAGGCCAGGAAAAGCGCTTCAGAGACACACTGAAAGAAGCTTCGTTAAAGGCCTTCAGCATTAGCCTTGTCACATGGGAGTAGACAGAGGTTGATGGCGGTCGGCAGAAGGGGTGCAGAAGCCCGTGGAGTGAACAGGATTTCGACAGCTGAGATAGGCAGAGAGGCCAGGAAAACCAATACCAACAGACCCCCAACTGGCGTCACCATTCTCTTTCCAAACCATCTTCCGACTAGGATCGGCCTGACCAGTCATCTACACACCCTTCGGAATCCGAATCTAACTCCGACATTAGGATGACTAGACGGTCTTCGTCGAACAACGTACAATGTCCAATTTGGTCTAGTGTTTGAGTAGGCCAACGTACATTAGTTCATATCTATCTATTCAGGTTAAATTCTTTTGTCCGTTCTCTCATGTAATGAAGTGTTTGTTCGGTCTTTCCAATATCCGGGATTAGATTACGAAGTGACAACTCAACTACACACTTTGGGCCCACTTAATGTACTCTTATCTTTGGAGTAGCATGGGTTAAAGACACTTTAATCTTTTGATCTAATTTGGTGTGGATTGAAATACGGTCGGATAACATGAATTGTGCATATATATATATATATATATATATATATATATATATATATATATATATATATATATATATATATATGTGTGTGTGTGTGTGTGTTTGTACGAAAATTGTAGCAATTTAATCAAGTTTGTTATACTAACATGTTTCGCCTTTCGACTTTATCAAAGTAGTGAGACCATTTCAAAAACAAAATCATGAAACTCCTCTATAACCTTCGTCCCAAACTAGTACAATATTTCGAATACATGGATACGTTTTGCAGCTTCTTTGTATTTCAAAATACTCGGCGTTTGCGCTCACGCGGTATATTACGTGGCATTATTTACTTGGATTACTTCTGAATGTAGTCTAATTTTTCAGTATTGTTCCATTTTCATCGCAATAAGAAGTAGCTAACATGGTTGCAACCCAGCCAGACTACTACTTTGACAAAACCAAAAGGCGAAACATGTTAGAATAATAAACTTGATTTGAAAACAACTATCTTCCGTATTGTCCACTTAATAATGGACGAAATTATGGTGGAGTCACTGTTTACACATGTATTTATTTGTTGGTATGTGCAGGGTCGAATTAGCCAAAACGTCAACAGCGTAGGGTCCAAGGCATTGGAGTGGGGGCACAAATACATACCTATATGAAACTCTAGCACTATTCCCCCAGAAAAACTACTTTGTAAATATCTATTATTACTATCTTCTAATTTTATTGCATATCTCTTTCCTTATATTGTCTAATAATGAACGATTGTAATTGAAAAATATTTTTTGTTTTTTCTCTTTCAATTAGATTTAAAACTGTCTGCATTATTTGAATAATTTCTCATTTATTCAAAATTAAAAATTCGAATTGATAAAATAGCAAGTTTGCATTTTCTTGAAAATCTGTTATGTATATATGGGTGGGTCCCAAAATGTTGGATGGCGTAGCACCCATTATGATTCTAATTCGATCCTCTGTGTATGTGTGTGTGCGTGCGTGTTTGTAGAGTATGCATGCGAGTGTGGGTGCGCACGTGCATGTACGTATGTGTTAGTGTTTTTGTGTGTTATTCTTTATGTGTGTATTTGTGCGAGTGATTCCATGTGAATGTGTGTTGTTCTCTATGTGTGTTTATGTGTGTCTGATTTTAAGTGAGTGTCTGTCTCATTCAGCGTATTTGTATGTGGAAATGTTTAGTCGTATAGGTTAAAACTATCGTGTGTACTGTGCTTGTGTGTTTGCATGTAACTGTATTTGTGTACGTGTGCGTTTTTTCTTTATGTGCCTATTCATGTATGGGCTAGTCCTAATGTGTGTGTGTGTTTGTGTGTGTGTGTGTGTGTGTGTGTGTGTGTGTGTGTGTGTGAGTCTGTCTCTCTTTCTTTATATTCGCGTGTGTGTGTATGTGAATGTGTTTATGCTTGTGGTGTAAAACCATCTTGTGTTGTGCGAATTCAAAACAATTCGTTGGGTCAGGGCCGAATTCAACATTTCTTTTTGGGGACCTTCTTTTTTTGTAATTAGCTATTATCTCAAAACTAATCAAAACAAGAAAATAACAGGTCTGGATAGTCGATAGAAGCCATCACGAGACCAGTGTCTTTTAGCAGCATGTTGCGTTGGGAGTGATCAATCAAAAAGTTTGGAAGAAGGGGTGATCAATGGGGTTACTTTTCTCACCTATTGTTGGACGCCTATTGTTAGTCGCCAATTGTTGGACGGTGATCACTAAAACAGTCTTAATTTTTGAGGAATAAGCGTGAATGCTGCTGGTCACAAATTAAAGGATCGATTTGGCATAAACTTACACTGCAATTTTAACCATCACGAAAAACCTATTGGAGGGTATCTAAATACAAAAACAAAAAAAACCCCCCAAAAAACAGGCATTTTTGTTGTCATAATAAGTAAATGAGTAAATGTTGAAATTTTCAACCCTCTAGCTCCATTGGTGTGGCCTGTACGTTTGATACATATATATCCAGCCAGCCAGCCAGCCAAACTTAAAAACTGAAGAAACCTGTGTTGACAGTCTTGGTGACAGTTTTGGTTGACGGTTCCTAAATTTGAATAAAATTATGATGCTTAATTTAACGAAATCCTCTGAGGATCAATTATCTATCTCTGTGTCATATGATAATTATTTGAATAAATTGAAACACTGGAAAACATTAAAAACACTAAGTACTTCTTGAATCAGGAGAGGGGTCTAAAATCTTGGGGCCCTGTGCAGCTGCACTGTTTGCAATTCGTGAGGCCCTGCCCAGGATCATTGCTAACATTAAAAGCGTTGATTTTACTTCATTTAATCTGCATTGAATTTATCACAATATATATATATATATATATATATATATATATATATATATATATATATATATATATATATATATATATATATATATATATATAAATATAAATATAAAACATGTGTCCACCCACCAACAATACTTCATCTCCCCCTCTCTCTCTGTGATTCACTATGTGAGATTAATTTTCTATCTTTTTATCTTTCTCTTTCTTTTCCTTCTTTTGTCTCTGTTTCAAGTCACCGTTAGCCCCTCAAATTGCCCACCCGACAAACTACCCAAGTGGGCTACCGATTCTTCTTTTCTTGCTTGTCTACTTATTTTTTTTCTTTTGTTTTTCAAAAAAGTACTTTTATATCATTTTTAAAAAATATTTTTTTCTTTGTTTTCTCTCCCATTTTCTCCTGTCTCCTTACCTCCTACTCTCTTTTGTTTTCCATCCTTTCATTCTCACTCTTCTTCCTTTCACACTTTTTCCTCCATTTCTTTCTCATCAATTTCATTCCTCTCTTTATTTTTTCCTTTCTTTCCTCTCACTCTTTATGTTTTTGTACACTCGATCGAACCATTTCTTTTGTTTTCCCCCTCATCTTTCCGGAGCACGCAGGCTTTAGCCTACTCAAACTAATAGTAAATCCGACAGTACGATAATGACAGACGTGAAAAAGACCCGAAGGTTTCAACTTCAACAACTACCAAAAGAGAGGACACTTGTCAATAGAGATCGGTGTGTTATACACCTTTTAAAAACTGCCAACCAAAATCATCACCAAAACTGCTAACACAGTTTATTCAGTTTCTAAGTTGGTCTGGATGGCTGGCGTACCAATTATACTTGAGGACTGAAAATTCAAATATTTACTCATTATTTCTAAAAAAAACAAACCGTTTTTTGGGGTTTTTTTTTTGAAAATCCCTCCCTAAATAGTTTTTTTAGTTGGGATCATTTGCAATGTAAGTTAATACTAAATTTATCCTTTAGTATGTATCCTGCAGCAATCACGCTTGTCATAGTTTTTTTTTTTGTTTGTTTTGTCTTTTTGAAAAATCAGACTTTTTTGTGAACGCTGACCAATAAAAATCGAGAAGAGAAACTTATCTATTCACAACCCTTTAACGAATTTTCAAATTGATCACCCCCAATACGGCATTCTGCCGAAAAACGTTGGTCATGTGACGGTTTCTATCAAGTGACCAACCGGGCCTGTCTTTCTCCTCTCTTTTATCCCCCCCCCACTCTTTTCCTCTTTCCCCACCCTCCCGCTTCTCTTCCCTTATTTCCTCCAGATTTGCTACTTCAGGCCTCCTCATGAGCTTGCATAAAAGCAGAAACGTGTTTTGGCATCGAAACGAAATGTTTAGACGCTGAATGTTCCTCACTTCTCGGCTGACATTCGACGATATGAAACTTACAAAAGGACGGTCAGGTTTGCGTCAACATTCTTGCTGTACCGATTGACTTCGTAATCTACTGATGCGTACTCTACACACGCGGCACATACACATGTATATATGTACGCACATTCGGAACTTGCAGACAGACACAGGCACACACACACACACACACACACACACACACACACACACACATATACACCGAAACATTCAGATATTTTCAGACGTGACTTCGGATTTTATAAGTCCATGAAGGTAATTATGATGATGTGATCTCTGGATGTCTATTTGTTGGTTCGAAATAGCCATTACTACTCTTCGACAACTTTTTTTTTTTTGTCGAATTCCAATCCAAGTCGGAGTTGACTTTATTTTGCTACCGTTAATCAAGAAGAGCAAGAAAAATAACTAATCCTTACCTAATTTACGGGAATAAACTCTTCAATGTTCGTCTATCCCGTCATGTTAAACCAAACTGATATATAAAATTAATATTTCACTACCATTATTTGAAATCGGGACCAAATGATTGGTAGGTAGCTCTTTCTCCAACTGAGCTGAACTGAAAATTCTTGCATATCAGCCCAAATCTATGTTACATATACACAGGACTGATAACAATTCTAAAAAACAAAATGAATACATTTATTGTAAAAAGTATATATTTTTATAATTTTGTTTATATGATATGTATACAATAGAAGAGTTGCAGTTGGAACAGAAGTCAAAGTAATGTTTGACCCCGCAGCAGCCAGGCTTATCATTGTTTGTTTTTTGTTTTTTTTTCATCATAACCATCTATCTCCAGAGGCGGAGGGGCGTCAACTTCAAAATATCAACTTTTGATACCTCGTTCTCCACCTGACCACCAACCATGGGCATCTGACAAAAGCCTGGCATCGTTTCAACCACCGGGCAGTTAGATATTTATGAGATAGATATTCATACCAAGTAGGAATTGCATATCTTACAAGCATGCAGGCGTATTGACAGTGGGGTGGAATTGAAAAAATTTGTTGTAAAAGTCTTCCAAGAGGCTGCCTTGAGAAATTAGCATTCAAATGTATGGGTTTTTTTTTACAATGAACATAACGTATTTTGTAATATATTGGGTCAACATGTTGACTGGTCTAAATAGGAAAAGTTAGAAGAAAGTAGACCCAAATGTGAACAGAACAAAGACCATAAAAATAGAGGGAGAGTCTCTAAAAGAGTTTACCTAGCACAGGTAATTAAAGAAGAGAAATACCACGAAAGCAGAGTAAAGTGACGCATAACGATCGCCTGGAAATCATTTGGTACGAATAGGGACATATAGAGAGGAACCTTGTTTAATGCATACAGTATACAACCAATACCAGCGACGTATTACCTTTGCGAAACATGGAAATCAACAAAGCGAACTGAGAACCAACGTAGAATCACACAAAGAGCCATGGAAAGAACAATGCTAGGCATAAGTTCAAGGGATTAGAAAAGATCAACGGATGAAATAAAAGAAGAGTGAATGATATTATAAATATAATTAACCAATAAAAATGGAGATGAGACACTTAGTCCGACGAGATGACGTCACGGAGCAAAAAGCTAAAAGACGCGCCTATAACAGTAAACCCAGTTTGAAAAGACCAGGTACATCACAAGATTGAGGTATAAAATAGAGATGTTTGCGGGTAAGATATGACAGAGGCTAGTTTGTGAAGCGAATCCACATTCTACTATTTATTTCCAGCTCTACTCTGAAACAACTCAACTTCAATAGTAAAAAGTTGTATGTATCGAGCACTCTATGAGATAAATCTATTACATATCAGAAGCGGCTTTATATTATTAATATGCTATCATATTATGTTATACTGCTAGCCTGATCTGTACCACACACACACACACATATATACATATATATATATATATATATATATATTGGTGCAGTTTATTACGTATAAATCAACTAGGAGACACTGATAGTGTCTTACTCATTTTTTTGATAGAAGTGGAACCTTAAAAAGAGGGTTCAAGTGTCAACCCTGGTGACTCTGCCACCACACAGGCCTTCAAGTGAGTCACCCACTCGGAAACCGGAAAAAAACTAGAATTTACCAATTCCCAATTATATATTCCCAGACATTTCCGGTCTTTGAATTTCCAACACAATTAAGAGGCAGAAATGAATGCCTATACAATAATTCTTCACTTAACGCTCTAGATAAAAGTATCTAACAAGCATAACAAGCATGGTTGGTTCAGGGTCAAACTCTACTACTACTCCTATTCCGACTGGAGATGATTTCTGTATTTTTGGTATTGTAGATATACAAAACTGGTTAGTTCGGCTCAGTCAGCGAGAGAGTGGCCTACCAATCACTTAGCTGTGATTTCCAATCGCTGCAGGAAATTGTTAATTTTATAAACCGGCTTGGTTTAACATGGTGGGATAGAGAAACAATGAAGAGTTTTCCTCTACATCAGGCGAGGATTGCGCTTGTTCTTGTTAACGGGGAAAAGGTCTACTCCAGTTTAATCTCTTGAAGATCGAAAAGAAACATACCATCTGGTGAGAACATTCAAATGTATGAACATCCTCCTTTACCTTGCTACTACACTCCTAGTGAGCGTCATTCTCTATATTTTAAAATATATAACGTAAAAAGGTTGGTGTAACGAGGTAACCAATCGAAAAGGACCTTACCATGCATTATCTAATTTGATATCTTTCTTGAATATTTGTCTAACCTTGAGTTTACACCATTACTGTGGAGGGCTTAAACAATTCCAAGAACAAATCATATTTCTATTTATAATAAATCTGCAAAAAATGCTTTTACATTAGTAAATCCTTCACCTTTAAGATTATTCTTTTTGATGTAGGAAAACAATATTTCATGTGTGACGACCTAATACATTAATTGTAACTCATAAATTATTTCGGGAATTTTTTTCTGGCCTACAATCGCTATATCACGGCTTCAGGAACACTGTATGAAAGGATGGATGAGACATGGCTTAAAATGTTTGTCCATGATTGACTTTCATATTGAGATTAATGTTCCATGTAATTAAATTCCTGCAGTTTTCCGTACACGAACAGATTTAAAAGTATTTCTCAGCGGCCACTCAAAGGTGCAATAATTTCAGGATATCTCTTGCCTATTAATAACTGCTAAAGGGATTCCATTGAAGCGATAATTCCAACCGTGAACCATACAAATATCCTTCTCGTATCGGACACGGTGTCACCTAGAGTGGTGTACTTTAAGATGCCACAGGCTTGAAGAATTGTTGTCCAACACCAATCTGCGTTGGAGCTGAAACAAGAACAACAATAAGAAAAATCCTCAATAAATTCACTGTTCTTCACTGATTGTCTATCATATCACGTTAAAGCAAAGCTATATATAAAATTACCATTTCCTTATCGTCATTTTAAATCAAGACTATCGCGTCTCTCTTACCACTTGAGCCAAACTGACTAGTCCTACGTATCTACAAGTTTATTCATTGTATATACCAAAAAGTGCTGTAATCATCGTCTATCAGAATAGAAGCTGGAGTAGAATTCAACTCTGCATCAACCGCAGTTGTCACTTTTAGCATTATTCTCTTAGATGTAAAAAAGACGGCATTTCAAGTGCGAAGAACTTATAAATCAGTTGTAACTTGTAAATCATTTCGTGGTACTCTCTGGCCTACAATTGCTGTGAAACACTTCAACATATGGATGAAACTTGGCTTAATATGCTTGTCAATGCATAACTCTCATATTGAGATTAATGTTCCATAAAATTAAATTCTTAGAATTTCCAATACATAAGTAACAGCTTTAAAAGCATTTCTCTATGGCCAGCCACGTGTGCAAAATTCCACGACGCCAATAAATAACTTCTAAAGGGACTCCATTCAAGCAATCATTCCAACCGTGAACCAGGCAAATATCCCTCTCGTACCAAACACGATGTCATCTGGAGTGGTGTACTTCAAGATGTGAGAGGCTTAAAATATTCATTCTTGGAATCTGCACAGTACAGAATAACTATTCAATCAGGCGTGCCCGTCTCTGTCTTTGTTCTACTGGGGAAAGAGTGGAGAAGCCTCATACTCAAAAATGGCATCTTGTCGTAGAGCAATGATTAGTAAAAAAATATCTTTGACCAGTGGTGGGCAACCTACGGCCTGCAGGCCAGATTCGGCCTGCAAAGGGATTTTGATCGACTCACGTACAAATATCAAAATTAACTTACATTTGATACTCAAGAGATTCGCTGTGTCTTTTTAATTCATTCGGAAGATGCTTTTATGGATATAAATTGTGGCTAAATTGGATTACTGATTGACATCCTTGGTTAAGCCCTAATGGCTTTTCACAATGTGTTATTCATTAATTTGAGGCAAAATTCAACTTTATGTACTTGAATGGATAATTCCTATCTGTCAAGTATTTTATAGCATTCATCTTGCCCATAGTCCTCTTATCAATACATGATCCAACCTGCGTTGGTAAAATGGTTACGAAACTCGATTTAAGACCATTACTACGCCAGAGAATTCGATCTGCATTGGATGCTCTACACTTGAAAATAGTCATCCGTCGTAAACTAGTGATTACCAAACTATTATCACAAACCGTCATTACAGCAGTGAGTTCAATATTCATTGGCTGTCCTATACTTGAAAGTAATCGCCCTTCGTGGATCACTGGTAAGGAAATTTGTCTCCCAGACCATTACAGAGAGAGAGACAGAGAGACAGAGAGACTGAGAGATCCTCACTGGGGATCTTTCACTTGAAAAGAGCCGCTCGTCGTTCTTTTTCTTTATTATCAAACTCCAGTCCTAGTTGGAGTTAACTTTGTTTTTTCACTGCAACAACAAAAAAGAACAAGGACAAAAACTAACCTTCGTTTAATTTACTGTTTGTCTATCACGTCACGTTAAACCAAACCGATTTATAAAATTAACAATCCCCAACTGTGATTAGAAATCATGATTAGGTGATTTGTAGGCAGCTTCTCTTGCCAACTGACAAACCTTTTATACCTTCGAAATTACTTCTTATAAATCCAATACAAAAGTTTCAATTATCATCTTCAGACTGATCCGAGATAGGAGTGGCTTTTGACCCTGCATCAGCCCGACTTGTTCTTCCTTTCTTTGTAGATTTCCCATATTGTTTCTGTCGTTGTTGTTCTGTTCGCTTTCCTTCTCTTTCATTTCCTCTTCTTTCTTTCTCTTTCTTCCTCCACTTTTCCCACCTTTTTTTCCATACCTCTTTAATTCATCTTCCTCTTTTCACGTTTTTCTCTCTTTTTTTTTCATCGATCTATTATTCTGTATTACTCTATCTATTTTCTTTTCTTCTTCTTCTTTTCCCTCTTCTTCTTCTTCTTCTTCTTCTTCTTCTTTTGTTTTTCTTCCAAGCTTCTTCTTCTTCTTCTTTTGTTTTTCTTCCAAGCTTCTTCTTCTTCTTCTTCTTCTTCTTCTTCTTCTTCTTCTTCTTCTTCTTCTTCTTCTTCTTCTTCTTCTTCTTCTTCTTCTTCTTTTGTTTTTCTTCCAAGCTGCTGATTCTTCTTCTTCTTCTTCTTCTTCTTCTTCTTCTTCTTCTTCTTCTTCTTCTTATTATTATTATTATTATTATTATTATTATTATTATTATTATTATTATTATTATTATTATTATTATCATTATTATTCCCCTTCACTTCTACCACAGTGACGTTCTAAATCCAAACATGACAGGTGCCCTGAGTAATCACCCGTGACCCTACCCAGAGAACGCAAAAGCGTATATATATAATCTTTGTGGTCAAAAATAGTTAGGGCTTACTCCCTTTTCCTTACCCTTTGAAAATATCCATAAAAACCAACTTTATTTGGTAGACTTCTGATCGCTCTCACCCGCATTTCTCCTACGCGGTGATCTAAAAAAGACAAGACTCCTCTCATACCGATGCCCCTGATTCATAGAACCGTTGTAAAACACCCACTTTCAATTAGTCTAACACAACTGCCGCTAAAACTGTCAGCATAGGTCATATCAGTTTTTAAGTTGGTTTGGCTGACTGGCTGGCCAGCAATGTATGCATCATGCTTACAGACCATGCTAACGGAGCTAGAGGACTAAAAATCTAAACATTTGCTCCTTATGCTTTGAAAAAACATTTCCTACCCCCTCCCCGATAGGATAAGACATTAAGAATAAGCACTACACATTCGTTAATGTGCGAGCATTCATGTATGCGCATATGTGTCACCAGTGAAAAAAGCCCGCAATTACTCCAGCTCTTTCACTCTTTATAGTCAGTTTTGTGTAGTTCTTTCTTCGTCTTGATTTGTTGTCGCTTTTTATCTCAACTTTGTCATTGAACAGTAACGAATAAACAATGAAGTTAGGAATAAAGGGTGAGCCCACGATGAGAATCGAACTCATATCCTCTGGCTAGATGGAGTCCAGAATACGCTTGACGGCTTTTAACCAGCCTTCAGCCCGAATCAAAGATGTGATGAAACTCAACTAAAGAATTAAGATGAAAGTAGCAAATAGTCAAAATTAATGAAAGAAAATACAATACTTCATCCTATTATAAGAATTGAACAACCGTAGCCATCAGAGATGGCGAAAGTCTCTATCCTTTTTATATGTGTTTATGTTTGTGCCTTTGTGCCTCTGTGTGTGTGTGTGAGAGAGAGAGAGAGAGAGTGAGAGAGTGAGAGAGAGAGAGAGAGAGAGTGTGTGTGTGTGTGTGTGTGTGTGTGTGTGTGTGTGTATTCTAGCACTCCTCACCAAAAAAAAAAAACCAACATTTTTTTAACCCTTTGGGACCTTATTCTGACGGGTTTGATAATAACATTTAGATTATACAGTATCTAGATGTTTTCCCAGTGGAAAATGCCTGTGATGTCATAACTAGAATTTATTCTGACTATTTATTCTTCGAATGAATTTTTTTACACAACTTCAAAATTTAACTATTCATTTGTTCAATTATTGTCTTTGAAGGCGAATAAATTAGATATCTTTTACCTTTTGTTGAAAGAATCTGATCTTTATTGATGACTGTAGACTCACAGTTCGAGGAGGTGCAATGGAAAACAACAATGACAAACACTAATAAAAAATTCAAAATTGATAATGCCCTGTTGGTATCTAATGGCCCAAAATTATTTCGAGAGATCGGGTTTCGAGTCCATTCTGAAGTCAGGATAGTGCAACATTCTTATTCACCGAATTTCCTCCAATTCGACCTTGTTCTGTACTAAGGTAACCTTAGCTGATGTCAAAAAGTGAGTATTGTGAATTTTTTAATATAAGTCGATTTTGAGTGTAAGACGAGGTCAGAATCGGTCATAAAATTTCAGAAAATCAACAGACTCGACTATAAGCTGAGTTCATTATTTGACCATAATGTCGTCATGAGATACATCCTCCTCTTATGAATTCACCATTTATGACACTTGACCAGCGGTGACCAAAACATGAATTTCATTCATCTTCAACATATTGATCGTTCTTTTCAGGTGATAAAAGTGAAATCCTCATCAATTATGACGAATCCAACTGAAACATGATTCTAAAACGATATTACATAATGCACATCATGTTCTACTTTCATAGTATTTCATGATGAGAAAATGAATGATAATATTGGAAGGATTATTTTAAATTATTGAGATCACTTCCAATATTATCATCCATTTCTCATACTGTCGGATTAACCATAATCCAAACCGATATTTATTCATAGTATTTCAGACAAAACCAGGGTAATGAATTAAGTTGAAACAAGAGGCATTATCGATCGTAAATATGCATTGTGTCTATTGACACTATATATGAGCAAAGGTATTGATCATTATGACTGACTCTAGTATAAGTCGAACTGCTGATTTCGGGACATTTTTGGATAAAAAAATGTTTTATATTCAACAACATCCAGTTGTTTCAGTGCAGCTTGGAATGATCGTCTCACTATAATCTTTAACATAATTCGTTGTGTGTCTGTCAGTCAGAGACAATAAACGAAGAAGGGGAAGGGGTTTTGTAAAGACACGGACACAACATGCTGCTCTGCTCTGTGTGCACCTGTGTTCGTTCATTGGCTGCTGATGTTAATAATACCACAACTACTACCGTAGCTGTAGGCTGTTCTGGGGTGCGTGTACGTGTTCGCACTTCCAGCTACTGATAATATAACTACAGCTGCTTCTGTTTCTGATTGTTAATTTCCTTATTTTTGCCTAAACAACTTGCACCAACATTTCAAATTACTAGAAAGCACACAGAGAGGGCATATTTCCGTCAATGCCATTATAAGGGAGAGTAATCGTTCATGGATCCACCCCAAAATTGAACCTGTTCTTTCATAGCCCCTAGTCCACCTTCTCACAAAATATCACTGAAATTCACAGAGATGTTCTGGATAAACAATTTTGACGATATTAAGAGGATTGAACATATAACTATTACGAAGAGGTGGAAAATTTGCAAGGATCAGCCCAAAACTTCATTTAGTTCCCCTATGGCTTATTGTCTACCCTTCTACAAAATCTAATTGGAATTCATCGATAACTTCTAGAGATACCTCGCGGACAGAACAAAATTTGGCAATATTATGTGATTTTGACATATAACTGCGATATAGGGGAGGTAAATGTTCCTTCCACAAAAGGTCATAGAAATGCATTAAGAACTTGAGGAGATATCGTGTGGATAAACCAATTACAGAGATATGTGGCTAGGAAGACGCAGGGGAGATAATAGTGCATGGATTGGCTCCAATATATAATCAATTCTCCCGTGGCCAATTTTTGAGATATCGTATAGACAGTCATGAGCATATACATAAAAGCAATTGAACCTCAGGTTAAATTCGAACCGACACTTTTTATTGGGACTCTTTGGGACCAGGCCTGCTCTTACCAATTTAGGCACTGAGACTATCAAGGCAGACAGAAATCCATAAACTCATCTCACTCTCCGATCGTCACCCTCTTCTTATGTTCTGTTAAGCACAAAACTGCTTATATTCTGCGAATTTATACGCATTATTCATGTTGTTCCCATGTCGACATTATGATGTATTCCGATCAACACTGTTCTCTCACTACCGTAAGCAATTCGGTGGAGCAGAAAAATAGTTCCCAAATTGTTATCCTTTATCATTCTGCCTGATACTAATATCCATTATTCATATATATCATTACTGCAATAGGAAAAAAAACAAACTAAAATATATCTCAATCAGAAAAAAATTCTGGATCTACCCCAAAATTTTACCACTTTTTCCTTACCCTATCTCCCACCATTCCGCAAATTTTCATTGGAAGTCATTCTGCACTTTCGGAGATATCGTGTGGAGAAGCGAACAGATGTGACTGACTATATATATATATATATATATATATATATATATATATATATATATATATATATATATATATATCTTTTCAACTTGTTAGACTAAGGTAAACCAACATTACCTTTCGCTAACCTTTCGAATTACTGTGTAGACATACCGATAGAGACCACCTTTAGGCATACCGTTAGCGAAACATTTACAAGCATTAATGAAAGCTGAGAGATGAAAATTCCGCGCAACGTTTTCCTTGTGTTTCTGTTGCCAATATTTACTTATTTACAGGTTGAATTACGATGCAAATTTAGAGAAAAAAATAACTAAACAGATCTGGTAAGTCACTTAGGAGAAACCGCCAAATGACCAACGTCTTTTGGCAGCACACCTTTTGTTGGGTGATGATCACTAAAAAGTCTAAATTCAAAGAAAAATAAACAAAACAAACATGAATGCCAACAGACACAAACTAAGGGAACAATTTAGCATAAACCTACAATGAAAATTGAAAACCCATAAATACCCAGGTGTTAAAATAACAAAGTAAGTTTTTCCTAGACTTTATTAGGCGTTTATGTTTACTTTTTAAAACCCTCTAGCTTCATTAGTGCAGCCTGTGTGCGAGATACATTAGTAGGCAACCGGCCAATCAAAACAACTGAAGAGACCAATGTTGACAGTTTTAGTGACAGTTTTGGTTGACGGTTACCAAAAGAAAAAAATCCTCCACCCATATACCTATCCGCTGAACCTACACCTACATTGTATATCAACTCCTATTTTTGTTGATGATCCCCAACGAGTCTCGGGTGGCAAATAAGACAGGAATGATGGATGACTTGAGTCTTAGATCCCAAGCAAATATTTCTCCCTCATAATTGAGAAAATCTCGAAATCCTCACGAATACCTGAACCTTTTTTTCCCTGTCATTTTTCATAAAAACGTTTCGTAGACTATGTTAGGTCAAAAGGGATACAAAGATGGCGTTGGAACATGCATTTATATTACCATCCATAATTGAAAAAGCAGCGTCGACCTAGTTTTTGTTTTTGTTTTTGATACTATCAAAACAAAATTTTCTGCTCTGTTCGTTCAGAGTCTTGAATCACCTTTAATTCGGCAGATGATTGCTCGTATTTTCTGCCAAAAACATTTGCCATTTTCCAAGGGAGATAATCATCAAGAGCTTATCAAAGAGTACTCTCCCTTATTTGTTTATTGAATATTTTACAAATGCTCAAAGAATCGGGATTTATTCTTATTGAGATTGAGCATAATCAAGTGACTTTAGAGCAACATGATGTTTAACACATTTTTTTATGTTAAATGCAATTACAAAGTTATTTAAATACTGCCTTCATTTTTGACAGTATGACTGGACACGTGTTTATTTCATACATAGATCAATTCGAACTGTTTTTCTCATCTTAGCTCTTCTTTTGAAGACAATATTTCCACCGTTGTACTCTACAGCCTTCTTCAGGTGGGTGTTGTAAATGGGGTGGGTCCGGAATATTGGAACTAGAGGCCCCTTTCGAAGCGTAGAGACAGAATGCCCTTATTCCGCTTTAGTGTTTTCGGCTGGGAGAGTTCCCTCGACCATCGTCGTGTTGATGTCCATTATTGGTTCATGTTTCGTCAATTATTAATGTTATGTCTGATCCTCACCGAGTGGTCTCGTTTAGATTAGTAATTATTTGAGTTGTGGAGCAATAGATATTACAGTAGTGGGTTTGGTCCAAATTGAACTTGTCTACACCTCAGTTTATCAGATAAAAATGTATCCTCCCAATAGTCACTTATGGAGCCGAAACATGGAACCTAACCAAGAGACAGACCCGTACATTGAGAACACATGAAAGAATAATGCTGGGCCTCACATGGAGAGACCACAAGACAGCACAGTACATCCGAGAAAAGACAAGAGTCTGGGACATCATAGAATTCATTAAAAATCTCAAATGGCGGTGGGCTAGCCATGTTGCAAGAATGGCAGACAACCGATGGACATCACGACTCACGACATGGATCCCGCGAGACCACATGCGCAACCGAGACCGGCAGAATATTAGATGGAGAGACGAGCTAGACAAATACAGAAAGTACAGGCTCCGCGACGTCCATGATAGAGAAGTGTGGCAAATCGAGGGGAAGGTCTATGTCCAACGACGGACGTTAAAAGACTGATGATGATGATGATGATGATGATGATGATGATGATGTCCTACACCTTTATAGTCGGATTCACTCGATAAAACAAATCATTTTCATTTGCTTTTTTTCGACAGTTCAGGCAGGATTGATGTCTCTCGTAGATTGTTTTCCCACACCTGTTAGCAGACCCACACCAGTTATGATTTACATTTTTAACTTTTGTTTACCGCAAAAAAAAGAAAAGAAAACGCCAGTCTTGGCAAAACCGTTTATCGTACGATTTACTTTATTTTTTCTCTTCTTCACCAACAATTATCGTATTTGTTTATAACAATCTGTCCTGCACGCGTTGCGAAAATAGAGCAAATTATTTACAAGCGTCAAGGTTAGCGTTTAAATTATCTGCTTGATATCGTTTTTTTGTACGTTTGCTTCGCATCACCCAAAAAAGAGTCTGATAAAAAAGTTTCTCTTTCTTTACTGGAGAAGACCTTAGAATGAATAGGCCATAACGTTGTCAACATCGAAGATGGGAAGAAAATATAAGATCGTACGAAAAAGGCGGTAGATTATAGAAACCGTCAACCAATACTGTCACCTAAGCTGTCAACATAGGTTTCTCCAGTTTTCAAGTGGGTCTGGCTGGCTATGTACATGACGCACTAAAGTCGCTAGGAGGCTGAGATTTTAAACATTTGTACTTATCATGTCTACAAAACATTTTCTATTTTTTTGAAATTATCCTCTTTTATATAGATGTTATTGGGGGTGGGGTTCAACTTGAAATGTAAGTTGATGCTAAATTGGTTGAATAGTTTTTGACCGTCAGTACTCACGTTTGATTTTTTTTAAATATTGGACTTCTTTAATTGATCATCCCCAACACGGTATGCTACCAAAAGACATTGATCGTATGACAGTTTCTATTGAGTGACCAAACACACTTGTTCCTTTTCGTTTTAGCGTTAGGTTTTCCATTTATCGTTAAATGTCAACGAATCTTGTTCGTCTATGATAGGGTTGCACCATGAATTTATTGTTTAATGGCAACAGGTATAACCCGCTTTTCAGAATTTCGCTTTACGCCACTTTCTCACGAAAAAACGAGAAACGAAAAAAAAACAACGTTTGTTGTGCAGCAAGACGTTATAGAGGCTGCATGCACTCTCTACCTCTATCCTTTACACCAGTCTCATTTTGAGGGTCTAAGAACTTTTCCCATCTTCTCTCAATGAGAACGCTCCACTTCCGGAAAGCAGGGGAAATCTGTTCTCTTAGATACCTATGGTTGCTCCTCCAATAATTAATTTTGTAAAAAGATGCAACTTTATTAAGTCACACACTAATCAATTTTCGAGTGTCGATCTCGACTCTCTCCTCCCTGATATTGAGGGTGGGGGCTACTATAGACTTGTCAAAATTCAGACTATCCAACAGTATAAGAGGGAAAACTCTTGGTTAACCAAGTTTGATTGTATTTGTTAATTTCAGCGGTTTAAAATTTGCCACCAAATGACTTTTCAGTCTAAAAACAAAATTTTCTTATTCCTATCAATACTGTACGTTTAACTACCCATGTGCTCACCCCATCCTCACCATAAATATTTTTAGGAACATTATTTTGTGGAGGTCCTTCTAGATTATATCGATCGCCATAGTTCCTTTCTCCCTCCCACTTATTAAATTTGAACAGTTTCTAACCCCCAGTTTATTTCGACCTTCTCCCGCTTTTAAAATTGTGACAGCACCCCTGCCCATTCCAATTCCCACCCCAGCTATTTGGCACATGAGAGTATATGCTCCACTAGTGTATCTATTGTTGGATATTAAACCTACGTCGTCAGCTATTGTTATACGTTAGATAGTATGAAGTAATTCCTTTTAGATAACTTTATTGTATTTTGAATTATTCCCGAATATGATGTATCTATTTAAGACAAAGATTTGTTGGACTTGGAAATGTGTGCACAAAATAGTGTAAAAACATTCTGGTGAATATTATCATTTTTACTAGGGTGTATTAAAAGTATTTTCAGGTTCTAAAGGCTCTTTATTCCAAATCCTATTTATGTATCTAAAGACACTTTTCATTATCAATAATAATCGATGGTAATTTTTGTTTTAAATGTTATGATACTAGTTTTGAGATTAGGCCACGTTTTTAATTGCCTGAATTTAATATGAACTTGGCATCCTCATTGGGGAATCTGCAAAGGGAAGGGATACAAAATGAGACAATATCTGACTTTAAATGAAGATCACGTGGACCTGACCACCAGCACTGGACATTTTATATCAATAATATTAAGGTATCGTAGATTTTATATGTATACAGAAATATAAGCTTTGGGGTACAAGACCGTAAAAAATGAAAATACCTTTGACACACCCTTATGATTGAAAGGCTAAACTGTTGAGAAATTTAAGCCCAAGGGAGACGCTAGAGTTGACTTTTTCCATTGTGACACGAAAGAGAACAACAACAATAACCTTCACCTAATTCAGGGGATGCAACTCTTCATTGATTGCATTTCCAATTCTAAAGTATTGAATATGCTGGAAATCAGGGTAAAGTTGTCTTCCCTACATTTTTGTGTAGAGTTTGACACTGCATCAACCAGGCCTACTTACTAAACAAGCTACTTAGCTAGTCTCATATTAGACAAAGCCACTACAAGTCAAGTGCATCTGTTGAATCCAAAAGAAATTATGCCACATTGTACTTTTTGCTTTGATAAGATAATGCCCACATAGCAGTAAGAGAGTTTGCACTTAGGTAACTACATGCTTAACGCGATTCTATCTCCCTTGATCACGTGATATCATTTTCATATGACCTCTACTTGACAGATCCTATGTGTACAGTTATGCCACTTAATTATGTGTCCTTAAAAGTTGAATATGTGTATGACCATAAGTATTACGTAAGTATTATGTAAGTATTATCTCTGCAAAGGAACGTTGAAACCAAATTTACTGCTTTTGATCACAGACTCAAAACATACTGAGAGGTAGGTCGGGTTAGTCACACAATAGCAACCGTCATGTAAAGAACATCTTTTGACAGCATGCCGTTAGTAGTGATTGATCGAAAACTGGAAAAAGAAGTTATCAATATATGTTACACCTCTCACCTTTTGTTGGGCATTGATCACCAAAAAAAGTGTGAACTCTGTCGAGTACGAAAAGGTACGAATTCAGCATAAACTCACATTGCAAATTGAATCCCGACTAAAAACCTATTTAGGGAGGAAGAAGTAAACGTCTAAATTTTCAGCCCTCTATCTCCATTGGTGTGGCTTGTACATGTGATACATACATACATAGCCAGTTAGACCAGCTTGAAAACTGGAGAAACCTTTGTTGATTCCTTTTTTTCTTATATGGTGTGGTCTTGTAGTTTCTCCATGGCAAGCTTATTTCTTTTGTATGTTGCATGGTTCTTAGTTTGAAAGCCATTTTCAAGCTCCACAGGTGACTCTCGGGAGAACGCATTCGTTAATTTTCTGAACATTGCTATGATGGGCATCTGCCGTTGTGCAAAGTCTGGCATAGAGGCATTTTTGTTGGGCACTCAGTAAGAATAAAACTCACTCAATGATTAATATCAATTTGGGAACCATTGCAGTATGGTAGGTGTCAATGATAGAGAACCTTAGTCTTTTGCAGGAGCGCAATTTTAGGGCACCCAATGAGAATCGAACGAAGACCTCCAAGATTACTTTGCAAACTATCATCCAACAGAATAAGGAAATTGGCCCAAAGACATAATTGTCAGGTTTGTTGATCAAACGAGAATACAAACCTTCGCTCAAGGTATTTAGTCTAGTTCATGGCTTCAATTGTGGGAATCGGACTCGCTACCACAGCAAATATTTTGCTGCATTCACTTACTAACAATCTTTCCACAGCCAATCATATAGCCTAAATGTCTATTGTATTGAATCTGGAACAAGAACTTTAAGTGAGGAAAAAACTCACTAATGATGACCTCTCACTTCAGCCCGTTAACCATACCCTAATGCAAACACTTAATTAATATTTTGCTACGCGTTGCTTAATTGGGTATAGTATTTCAATAGGAGAATTCCAGGGAGGATCGAACGCACAACACTAGCAAGCCGTCTGCAGGACTAGCTTTCGAACCATGACCTTACGGTAGATGCTCTACATAGATATTCGCTCACCTTTACGGCCGTAAAAATCAAGATGGTCTGTCCTGGACAAGTTCAGAATGCTTCGGCACCGTAACACTTAAAAGCGAAAAAACTGCCAGACCATGGGGAAGGCCTATGGCCAACATGGGATTTTAAAGTGACTGATGATGGTGACCCTGATTTTAGTTCATAACATAAAACATGGTCAATCTCTTTGTCTTAACAACAATCAGTCTTTTTTTTTTTACTCGTAATAAGAGTCCGTCCTCGTGCCAGAATTCCGTTGTAAAGAATCCTCTGTAGATGCCAGCAATAAAGTACTTTTACCTTATAGTGTCTGTTTAGGCTGTCCCAGGGGGTTATCAACAATATTCATCATTTAGTATTCTCGTCATAAATCTATTTTTCATCGTCAGAGACTATCTCGTTCAGAAATGACAGGTGTCAGTGTCTATCAAGAAGATAGATCAGTATTAAAATTTAGAAATGATGTCGCTTTTGGTAAGTTAATGAAGAGCCCGTTTTTTGGTTTTTTTTTGTTTAATTTCGTAATCGGCGTTCTGTCGACGTTGGAACGTCCCCTTCAGGGTGCATACCCAGGAGAAGCATATGGAGATGCTTTAGTCCAGAAGGAGACAGAGAAATACATCTGGCATCAGGTTGATTGCAAGAGCCACCGGAAGAACATCTGATCAAGCGTCAAGCCACCCTTCTATACTACCCATAGCTGGGGAGAAAAATGAATTCATGATTTTTTTCAAGAGCATTAGTGCAAAAAAGATATTAAACAGCAGCGAACAGAGTTTGAACTTGGGTCACCGATTCCATTGCCCAAGCCGTTAACGTTATGCCAATCGCACCTCTGAGTTAACTGACCGACTGTGTAAGTAATAAACATCCGAGTAAACTTCAAAGTCACTTCTCAGATTTTCCTAAAATAATGAAAAATATTGCGCTGGGAATTTTTGCATTAATCAAAGTTTTCGTTTTTCCTTTTGATCCCCCCCCCCACCTTTTTTTTTTTTTTTTTTACCAAACCTTTGGGATTCCTTCTCTTTATGCCCGCCTACTAATTGGTTATTTCGTTTATTTGCTTGGTTCAGATTTGACAACAGCGCGAAGTAAATTCTCACAAAGAGAAAAAATATCATTACTACGTTCGCGCCAAATGGAGAAAAAAAGTTGAAATATGTTGTATTCTAACTTCGTTCTCTTTTTTCTCTTTCCCTTCCTTTTTACCCTCTTTTTTCTTTCTCTTTGCCTTCCTTCTTGTGGTCTTTCTTTTTTTTTTTTCTCTTTCTTTCTTTCAACATGCATTTGTATGCTACATTAAGTTCCGGTATGTAAAGCGAATTGACTTAGTTATTTTTATTTTACAGGGTGCTGAAAAGCGAAAAATGATGGCTCGAATTTTACTCTTTTTTTCATGCCACGGATCTCGATTGACGTAGTTTTTTTCCCCCTTTTCTTTCAAGTTAAATATTCAACAAGAAACCGAAAACTGAATGGATAAGTGATAGCGCGAGATGTTTTATCGGTTAGATTCCATAAAAAAAATGATGATGTTTTAATCATTGTTCTTGTAATAAGTTGACAGGAGTAGACAAGCTTGTGTTCCACACATGTATTCAAGCTCCAGTTTTAAAACATTGGGTTGGTAAGATGCGCTCGAAGCATTTAACACCAGGCTTACGCTGCACAACTTACATGAATTCGTGACATCCTGAGAGGTCTTTATATATAGGTATGTATATAAGTTTATAATATATAACTCAAGCTATACACCATAAGATCATAATTCTAACGACTACAAACAGAATATCAATGAGGAGACAAAAACCTAAATCTAAAACTACACAAATCAACAATCTCATTCATTTACTTGCTAATGTAAAAATTCAAGTTAACCTCACTAATGTTAAGCTATTTTAAACTCAATTTATTTCATCCATTAATTTATCCCACCTCATCTGATCCTATTTATCCACTCACTTATGTAATATGACTGGATGGACAGAAAACACACTAGCTATACCCATTATTAAAGATAATCTCATCTAGCACTATCATCATCATCATTATTATTATCATCATTACTATTATTATTGCTATTATTAATATCATCATCTAACTAAACTTGCCCTTAATTTATTCATAAGTGCAGTTACAACTCTCTATTACAACAAACAACACCTTCACCTCCATCCCTGAGATAAGAGAACGAAATACGCGACCACATCACCCGATGAACATTCTAGATTTCTATCCAACTACCCTCTCAATCTGAATCCCCAACCAGCAGGGTAAGTGGCCACAACCCTATCCCTGACCACCGCCAGATAAAATCAAGAGAATAGATAAACAAAAACATTGAAAAAAAAAATATGAAAGCAAATCCAGTGGTACATAAAAGCAAGAGAAAAACAG
>OY735233.1:3146806-3164306 GCA_963457665.1 Thysanoteuthis rhombus
GCTGATATCAGAGACCTGGTGCTATTATTTGAAATATGTGTCCTTTGTATTCATGATTATCATTGCCAGGGCCGTCTGTAGGGGTTCCTGGTTCCCTGAACAAGCTCAACTTCGGTGCCCTTTAAAGTACTATCTTTATTTTTCATTTGCCTGTTGTTTTTCTTCGTTTCATCACAACAGATATTTGTCATCATCATTATCATCATCATCAGCAGCAGCAGCAGCAGCAGCAGCAGCATCACCATTAGTCTTTTAACGTCCTTCGATGAATATAGACCCTCCCCAGAATTCGCCATATTTCTCTATCGCGGGTGTCGTAGAGCCAGTACTTTCTGAATTTGTCTAGCTCGTCTCTCCATCTAATACTCTGCTGGCCTCGGTTCCACATGTGATCTCGGGGGATTCATGTTATGGGTCACGATGTCCATCGGTTGTCTGCCATTCTTGCAACATGGCCAGCCTATTGCCATTTGAAATCTGTAATGGATTCTATGATGTCTCTGACTCCTGTCTACTCCCAGATGTATTGTGCTGTCTTGTGGTCTCTCCATGTGAGGTTAAGTACAATTCTTTCATGTGCACGTTGCATGGTTGTCAATTTGCGGATCACTCCCCATGGTTCGCACTGACATTTGTATATGATATAACGGTCATATATTCCTGAAAAATCTGCAGTCGCAACATATTTTGAGTAGTTTTATAGTTTGATTTATTAATTTCCCCATTATCCATTTGTATCTGGAAAGTTCTTAAACACGTAAGGGGGAGCCCTTTAGCACTTGTTGCCCTGGGGGACTGTCAGTTTTGCAGATATCTTGGCTTGCCCTCGTCACCTTGTCTGTATTTAGAGCGTGTGATGGTTTTATTGACCTATTCCCTGTCGTATGGTTTAGATCAAACATTTTCAACTTTTTGTTGGCCACGGGCCCCTGCAGAGCTTTGCTCGTGTTCCAGTGGTTCCAGTTAAACAGGAATACAATATGTACTGATTGACAGAAATTGATTTATAGTTTTTCCAGTCAATGACCTCTTCAAATATGCTAAGGCCCCAATATTATCAAAAAAGCTAACCTAGGGCAATGGTATTTTAGTCCTCTCTAGAGTACTTACCTTGTGACTTTACGCACTAATCCTAGCGTCCAATCGACTTTCAAGATTTGGCTACCTGCAATTTGTCTTTTTCCAAAGCCAAACCACTGTTGAAATAAATTAAATTTAAGATCGTGGTCCTAATTAGAGAAAATGCGATTAGGTAGCTGACGATGATTTCGAAAGAGGATTTTGCAGACTGTTGTGACGTCCCAATGGGAACACCAAAGCACCATTGTCCTAGGTGGGCTATTTAGCCGTTAATATAAAATGGTTGGATACTTTCCAGGCTGACCTTATATGCAGACAAAGTAATTTTTTTACACTTTTAAAAAATTACAGCCATGAGGCACAATCATATGCTTATTAGAAAGTTCGGAATTAATTATTGAAGAATGGACTGCATTCGAATTCTGGCTGAGGTAGATTGTATTCACTTCACATTAATGCCCCTCGAAGAGGCATGAATCCGCTTCTTCTTTTACTCTCTGCCATCGCCAGATACCTTGACATCGTCCAGGTATAGTAAGATTGTTGACGGAAAAAGGTAATGAATACAGATACAAAGCCTATTTTATGACTGTCTAATTGTTATACTATGGGTAGCATGTATTTTACAAGCATAAGAAATCTATGCCTGTATCCTCAGCCGGAAGAAAAGCTTCTTTTCTTTTTTGTAAATACAATAATGCAAAGATTAGCAAATTCAACGTACAACCAATGTCTGCTGGTATTAGCTAAATGCACATTAGTATTTGTAATGTCACCTTAGTGCAAGGCAAAGAACATGGACTCAATTTTATAAACAATAGATTTTCCATACTGACTCAGAAAAAAGCTGCTACTGCCATTGTCAATCTTGACAAATCCCTATCAAGTATAGTACGAATATTGTCACGTATATACTAGTACATCTTTCGTTAAAAAAAAAAAAATTAGAACACAAAGTCTCTCCCTCGTTTCATTACGTATTTCGACCTTGTGCCACACTAAACTGAGCTTTGTAAATAAGTATAGGGAGCCAAATAAATGTGTATGAGGAACATGATTAGTAGAGTAATCTTACATTCCGTTACTACGACATAGAGTTCTGTTCCCACTAGGTGTCCAATAACTGATTTGGTGCTAAGCTAAGCTCAGTGAATAAGTATTTGGAGCAATGCGTCAAATATAATAAGAACGGGTTTTTAAAAGTATTTGCTGAATATAGCTTATTATAAATACAATTTCCTTCATATATGAGTACACCCTTATCAATTTTTAATAGAAAGTTGATAAACCAAACATAACAGGGTTTATTATTTCTACCAGTCAAAACAGACATTATCATGTATCATTTATGACCAAACTCAACAACATTAAAATTCTGTTACCACAAATATTTCTCGTTTGGTGCATTCATTTTTGGACAGCAACATGTTCATATTTATTGGCAACAGAGTGTTTCAATGCTGTAGAGTTTGGTCGTGACTAATACCAGATAGTATCCATTTCGATTGTGTAATGTTCCACCACAAATAATAAAATCCTGGTATGCTTGGTTTAGATGAGACACTGGCGACAATACAATCGAGAATCTCTTTTTTTTTGTCTCCTTTCTTCCTTTCTTTCTTGGCAAACGTGAGATGTATTATGCAATCGTATTGTAAGATTAAAAAAGAGTAAGATAAGATTTATTTTCGCTATTTCGAGCACAGCTGGGCACTGTAGTGAAATAATTGAGCGAATACCAACTTGAGAAGATTGTAAAAAGCAAGGAAAACAAATCTTTAGTATCGGTCTTTCGATATAGATTCAGATTCCGTTCTCACTACCTGAGGGTTCCTCCCCTCAAACGGATTGTGTTGCAATGTCTCTAGAGTTTTTCAGAGGTTTTTATCGTGTCGTCTTCATTTACTTTTGAGTTAAAATGGCGCTACCCCAAGAACTGTTCCACGAATTCTTAATAGCACGGGAATTAAAATAAAAAGAAATATTCAAATCTTTGAAACACACCTAAACCAATTCATTATTGTTCGATTTTGAATGCTTAACACGACTTGCGGATTCCTCAGAGAGAAAAAAACCCTGGAGTTGGATTGCTTTTGACTAAATATAATCGGTATATACAAATAAAGAAATATTGCCATTTATTGAAAAAATACTGTTGGTATTTCGAAGAATTCGATAACAGGTCTGATTAGTCATTCAGTAAAAACTGTGATTTGACAAACGTCTTGCAACATACCGTGCTGGGAGCGCTCAATTAAAAAATTTGTGACCTTTGATTAAGTTACCTATCTCGCTTTTTAGTAGGCAATGATCAGCAAAAATGAAAGTCTGAATTTTCAAAAATCAAGCCTGAAGCTGCCAGACTAAAACTAAGGGACTAATTTAGCATGACCTTACATTGCAAATTGAACCTCTAAAAATCTATTTAGGGGTGATTTGAAAGAAAAGTTTTTTTCAAAACATAATGAGGTGTAAGTATTTGAATTTTCGGCCCTCTTGCTTCATCGCGTAGCGCAACGTGTAACACATACATACATTGATAGTTAGCCAGCCAACTAGACCAATTAAAAAACTGAAGAAGCCCATGTTGATGGTAGCAGTTTTGATTGACGGTTTCTGATATCCTGCAGTCTCTTTTTATTGTGATTTGTTAATTCAATTCTTCCCTCCAAAATTGTTTTCCGAGGCAGAAGCTTCGTATTAACAGGAACAGGCATTTAGGCCCGACGATAATTGGATTTTTTACAAGAATATTGGAAGTAGATTAGGACGAAATTTCATTTGAAAATCAGCCAAAACTATCATCACAACTGTCAACATAGGTTTCTACAGTTTTTGAATGGGTCTGGCTGGCTGTTTATGTATGTATGTGCACGCTACCAGACCGCATCAATGGTGCTAGAGGGCTGAACATTTAAGCATTTACTCCTTATTATATCTATGTTGCGAGAATGGCAGACAACCGATGGACCTCATGATTCACAACATGGATCACCAGAGATCATATGCATAATCGGGGCCGGCAGAATACAAGATGGAGAGATGAACTAGACAATGATGATGATAACTAGAAAAATTGCTTCGTTGTTGTTTGAAAATCCCCCATAGGTTTTAGTGGGGTGTTCAATTTGCAATGTAATCTAATGCTAATTTAATCCCAGCATTCATGCTTGTTTTCATCTTTTAATTTAGACTCTTTCAGTGATCACTGCCACTAATGCTGTTCTAGTGTAAAATCATTAGCAATTAATTCATACTTCGCATTGTCTCAAATTCTCGGATGAAGTAAAACTATTATGTCACCAGTTATTCTAATTCGTAACCCAATCTCTGTTGCTTCAGTTGGGAGACTCTTTGACTTGAATAAATAGTTATGGGCTAAATAATTCGTATACATTCAAATCGCACTATAAACTTTATTCAGGGCCACAGAGGGCCAGAATTAGAACAAAGAATTCGAAAAGAACTTATCTGTGAGTATGCCAGAACGATTTGGGGTAACCGAAATAATTACGTTACTATCTCGGTCTAAATAACTAGGGTGATATGTACGGTTGAAAAAGGTGTGGGGTCTGACATAGGATGGGTATGGAACGATATGGCGAGGGTGTGGCTCTGGATGGCTGTGTTACGCATATATCTGTCAGAACACTATTCGCCTCCCCGAGGGCCGTCTCTTGACCTAGTTCAACTTACTTTTTTTTCCAAGAGAACTAGTCCAATCTAAATTCTGAAGATTTTTCTTTGCCAGTAACCCTTATACCAATTCTAAGATGCGTATCTGGTACGTTTTTAGATAATTGCCATAATCGGGTACGTTCTTCGATAATTGCCACGGCGGGCTAGAAGTGTATATTGAATTCTTCGTCATTATTTGAAGTTCTGAGATTATTGTTTTCTATGTCATTATTTATTGCAACTACCATCTTCATCTGAGGTTGTTTCTATCATGATTTGGCCGATGCCCTTTCTGACCTTTCTAGAAATATTTGAATGTCTTAGTTGAAGTAATATCCTTACTCCATCGAATATTAGCAGTATCTCCATCTTAACTTTTTCTATTATGTTTTAGTTTTGGAGGAAGATGACCAAATACAATATACACCAGTTTTTTGTTTGTTTGTTTGTTTGTTTTTTGTTTGTTATTTTCAAGAGACTGTCACCTAAACTGGTAAAAGGGATTACAAATGAATAATTTTGTTATTCCACAATATATTTCAATGGAGTTTTGAGTGTATGCGCATGGAGAGATGCTACTTAGGGAATGAGGAGTTAATGCCGATCTGATTGTTTACATTTTATAATAAAAAACATTTTGTTTAAAACTGGGAAAATTTCTCAAATCCTGACCAATTCTGCTGAAATTTGGGTGTAATCTTGACAAAACACCAGGAATTAGAAAATGGTGAGTTACTTTGGATTCAATTTTTTTGTTTACAATTTATATGTAAATAACCATACATCAGCTGTGCCAGGGATGTATATACTTATCTTGAATACGTTCCCATGGTTAAAGCAATGTAAACATAAATGTGTATAAATGATGTGACCTGATTACGTGCTCGGCTCTCACTCGATCACGTATGCCACCATAATTTTCTGTATTCAAGTTTGAAAAGATAACATTATTCTTGTCGGGAAAAATTACTGAAGTAGTAAAATTCAAAGTTCTTACCTTTGACCATTTTCCATCGTCGTCGGCTTTCATCCTCCAATAGACTGTATAACCAATACCACTGCCGCCTTGTTCGCTTCGAACCAGAGGCTGAAATGTGTAGAAAAAATAACGGTTATTTCGGTTCCTTTCTTCCACAGACAAAACCCTTTTACTACTGTAGTGTTTCAAATTCTTCGAAGTTTAAGTATTTTTAAGTCTCACCCCGAGTCAGGGTAATTGCTTTGATTCCGTCAACCAAAACTTTATACATAGGTGTCTTCAGTTTTCAAGTGAGTCTGTCTAGCTGACTGGCTATCTATGTAAGAGTCGGACAAGCTGACCAATTGTGTTACAGAACTGGAAATTTAAACATTTATTCCTCATTTTGTTTTAAAAAAGCATATTTTTGGTTTTTTAAACACACCTCAAAAAAAGTTTTTATAGGGGGTCAATTTGCGATGTAAGTTTATGCTAAATTAATCCCCAGCAGGGGTCACCCTTGTTTTTTAGATAATTCGAACTTTCTTTGTGATAACGCCCTAACAAAAGGGCGGGAGGAGTATCATTAATTGATCATCCCTTTTTTCATCTTTTATTGATCACTTCCAACAGGGTATGCTGCTAAAAAAGAAATTGGTTATACGTCTGTTTCTATTGAGTGACTAACGAAACCTCTTATTATTTTTTTCTGTAATAGATGAATAAGATTTGTACGTCTCTATTTTTATCCCCCAAAACCTATAAACGTATCAGTCATCTTTGTGAACTTTGATAATTTCAAACAAAAAAATTCAAGTATTTATACAGGTCTCTTTGGTCACTAAATAGAACGTGACCAACGTTTTTTGGCAACATACCATGTTGAGTGATCAGTTAGAAATTAGAAAAAAGATGATCAATTAATAAAATACTCCCCTCACCATTTGTTGGGCCGTTGAAAAGTTCGAATTTTCAACAAAAAAAACGTGTGAATATAAGTTTAGCATGAACTTACGTAGCAAATTGAACTCCCTATTAAAAACTATTCAGGGCGTAATTTTCAAAAAGCAAAAGCTTTTTCTGGACATAAAGAATGAATATTTAAATTTTAAGCCCTCAAGCTCCATTGACGGGATTGTATGCATCATACATACGTACACAACCAGACTCGCTTAAGAACTGAAGAAAGCTATGTTGACAGTTTTGGTTGATAGTTTCCAATAAAGAGCACCCAGCACGGTGCAATGGTTAGTTAGCTTCTATCAGAGGTCAGTTTGGTAGTGTAGTGAGGCTTATCCTAACTGGGTGCCCCATTACATTGGCTTAGTAGTAGACTGAGCTAAACGGAGTAAGTACTTTTGGGCACTCAAGTCGTTGCTTTGCCAGAAGGTCTCACAGACAAATTCAATACCGTAGTGATTTCGATACTAACTGGGTGTCCCACACTTAAGGCTTTCTGTCATGTTTCATTCCATTTGCCAGTAAGATAATTGTTGTAGCCGTTTGTATTTCTGATATTACTATTGCTCAGACAAGTGATCTAAAACTGATTCGATATATGAATGCAGATGCAATAGAAATTGTATCTGGTTTATAGCTTAACAGGAATATATCTCGTGGAAAACTGCTTTAAGCAAAGTTGTAACAGATTAATTGTTATAGGAATGATTTAATCCTTTAAGTATCTTAATTTAGACAAACCTGGATTTGAAACGAATCGCATTGAGGACTTTTACGACTAAACGAAAAAAAAACAAAAAAAAAAAACAAAAAAAACGGATTATTACAGACAGCGAGTACACACGCACATATATATACATATATATCAATCTCTACACCCATATCAACACACACACACACACATATATATATATATATATGTGTGTGTGTGTGTGTATATATATATGTATATATATATATATCAATCTCTACACCGATATCAACACACACAAACACACATATATATATATATATATATATATATATATATATATATATATATATATATATATATATATATATATGTATATATATGTGTATATATATATATATATATATATATATATATATATATATATATATATATATATATATATATATATATATATATATATATATATCAGAAGTTTTGCTTGTATGGCTTGAGTTAAAACCAGGAACTTAACACAAGAAGAACCAATCTTCATTGCAATTAGAGCAACGATACAATATTCAAGTCATGTTTTTTGTTCTCAATGCTAAATTTCTATCGAGACGACCTTGTATCTCAAACGACCGCCATTCTTCATTCTTTCAAACTTGTAGCACGCTGCACAGTGTTCCGAAATAGATGAAAATTGGCCCCCAAAAGCTTTTTTACCATCAAATGAATAAATATCAAATCTTTAGCCATACATTTATAAGTTGATAAGTAAATGATGATTGATTATTTGAAGTTCATTGTAAAAATCTGTTATTATGTGTAAGAAGTAATTTACTAATCATTTTTCGTCTCACAAAATAAAGGGATCGAAAATGCCGAGGGTATAGCGGATCCTGTCTTCCATAGTATCCGTCCTTGATTTCTTCTATATTCTTGTCGTCTTATAAAAACTATTTGACTAAACACAAAATACTTTGAGAAAACAATGAAAAATATAAATCATTGTATCAGACCGATAAAATTACCGTTCACCAAATTGATTGAGATTGAGTTTTTATAACTATTAGAGGCAAACCTGTTAGAATAGACCACATATTTTTCAACGCATTTTTTTCATATTGTTGGGGGTTCCTACAGCCCGCTGGAACTCGGACTACTTGGGCTTTGTAAAAAGAAATTTGAAAAAGATTAACATTTTTAGAATACGCTGTTTAAAAAAACTTTTTAATTATTTCAATATATATACAATTTCACCATGCCAAAATACAGCATTCTTATATCTAGAGCATTGAAGAAACAAATAAATAAGAAAATATTTACTATACTATGCTTATTTTCGAGCAAAGAATATTTTTGATTTTTCACACTAATAATCAAATAGATAAAAAGTATTTTGAGAAATATTTGGGCAGCCTTCGTAGAAATCAAGATGTAGTATTTTTTTATAGTTTACTTTGAGCAACACTTTATCTGACAAAAAATCATTTCGGCCACCTTGCGTTGGTTTCCTTGCGTATTGTATATTGTCCTATCCAATTAAAAATTTGAGGCAGTGGAACGCCTCTTGATTGGCCAATGAATAACCACCTGATTATCAATCTAATGAGAAACCGAAAAACATGTCAGACTGAGAGAAGAACACTAGATACACACAATGACATAAGCAACAACAACATACGGAAAAAAACCCAACTGGACCAGGTCATACAAAGATACCAACTAGACGTAATATTTCTCCAAGAAGAGAAAAGATGCATCGGATTTTAAAATAGTCCAGTTAATATTGTGGTAATTTTTTTCTTACTGTCTAAAAGCGATAATTCCGGAGAAGATCTATTTAAAAGGGAAACTGATAAACTGGTATCACGCGAACAGGAGGGCATCATCTTCTGTTGCTCCTAAATGGTTATCTGTAATCAATTCACGATCTACCGGAGATATACGCAAAGGTAGATCCCCGCTTGATCACAAGAGATGTTCTTGGACAATTCGTCCTTTGATAATTTCTAAAGGATAATTGCGCCTGACAATAGCATAGCAACTGTAAAACCCAAGTTAATGATTGTGGATATGAAATAGTTCTCCATGTAAATGATCGGATATTGTTTAGAGGACGGGATGGAAATTATCCAGAGAGTCATTTATCTGGAGGTCAGATATCCAGGGGTGAATTGTCCAATCGTGCTATTGTCATGATACCCATAGGAAGCAAAAAGGAGCCAAAGGTATGGTATGTAAGTTACAAAGGACGATATAAACTTGAGTGAGTTTTCTGCAATAGGTTTTATATGTTATAATATATGGTTATATACAAAGTATAGGTTGGTCTGACACAAGATCATAAGTGTAGTCACTCAGTGCGGATCTAATTCTCCATACGAACTACCAGATTAGCCCACTAACCATAACTTCGCAATGGAGCACTGATACGATGGACGAATATTTTGTTAACATAATTTTTTATACATTGCTATCAAGAAAATCCGGGGCTCGTCTCTGCAGAAAGCATGATATAAATTAAATGCTCTGGTTAGTCACTCTATAGAAACCGTGACGATGCCAACATCTTTTGCCAGCATGGACTCACATCGCAAAGTGACCCCCCCCCAAAAAAAACTGGTGGGGGGATAGAACAAAAAAATATTGTAGACAAAAAATGATAATTTTTTTTTAATTTCTAGTCCTCTAATTCTATTGATGGGACCTGTATTCGTAATACATACATACATACTGAGCCAGCCAGCCACACAGTCTGACCCACTTAAAAACTGAAGAAACCAAGTGTTTCTCTGAATTTTTGAGATGAGGAATTATTATAATTTCTATTATTATTCGGATTATCCTCATCTTGGTTGTTTTTCATACAACGTTTTGGCCGTTGTACTCTACGGCCTTCATCAGGTATCATCTGATAGGTTTGAGGGAAGTAACAAACCGAACCCTTTATTTAACCGACGGGGGTATATAGGCTGCACTCCCCTCTTAGCAGTAGTAGTATACTTTCGAATTATTATTGTCTCACTCTGGGATTGAACCTAGAACCATTAGATTACTTGCAGTAATTCAGTCTGATTATGTAACCACTATGCTATGTGTCCAGATGATACCTGATGAAGGCCGTAGAGTACAACGACCGAAACGTTGTATGAAAAACAACCAAGATGAGGATAGTCCGAATAATCAGGAAGAAACCTATGTTGGCAGTTTAGGTTGACAATTTCTAATAATTCTTTGGTTAAAAATCAAGAGTCAGCTGATCCGTAAGACTGACTTGGATGTGTGCCGAAGGATACTTTCCCTCTAGATCCATATGAAGCTAGCATGGGGCGTATAGCATATGTTATAGAGGAGCCTTCAATCTCTGAAATGATTCTCTTCTTGAATTCTAAAATAATTGAAGTTTTTAATTTGCTATGCCGTCAGATTCTGACAAATATGTCTGACACTTCAGTAATTATACCATTCGTTATTTGTTTTTATCTTTGTGAAGCGTATTTGTAATTTGTTGATTCTCGTTGATTAATGGATTGAACTAATAAACCCAATTAAAGCTAATAATTAGCTAAGATCGTTTACTTTAATAGCCCAGTCTCACGTAGAAGATAATAGCCCAGTCTCACGTAGAAGATAATAGCCAGGTCTCACGTAGAAGATAATAGCCCAGTCTCACGTAGAAGATAATAGCCCAGTCTCACGTAGAAGATAATAGCCAGGTCTCACGTTAAAGATATAGCAAATGCAGAATCACTGAATCGGAATTCATAGTTTGCAAGCGTTTAGCGCGGGGTTTTGAAAATTTCGGGGCCTGTAGTCTATGCAGCTTTTGCTACGTTATCAATCTCGCTTGGGAACCCATTTTTATAACCCAGTGCCTGATTCAACTTAAGTCTCTGGCAGTACGCTGGAAGGGGGTGCGAATTGTCTGACTGATAATGACACGGGATGGAATCAGTGAATAATTGCTCCAGAGGTTTTATCTATCCCCACGATACCTCCAAAAGATCTCGAAGAACTTCAATGAAATTTTTGGAGAGCAATTTTGGAGCGGATCCATCATGTCATAGCTATAAGTCCACTCAGGTGTTTCATTTTAAAACAAAGGTTTATTCCATTTGATGGTGAATAACTCTTGGTGACATGATCTGAGGCATATGGTTCTTTCGAAACTTTTCTCAGCATAACATTTCCGATGCCTATATTTGATAGAGGGAAAAAACTTTTTTCTGACAAGGGCACCACAACGAAAATCCACCATTATGAAAAATATTTTCACAACTGACCTAAAATGTCTACCAAAGTTATTTTGACTCACTGAATGTTCCTCTAGCATGTCCTAATGGCTTCATTAGTTTTCACAATCATTCCTACGGAACCCTTTTACAACACCAGGGCTAGAGTGTAAACTCCAACAGCTTACGCTCACTTTGCACGAATAATCTTGGCAAAGGCATGGATACACTTCTCCCCCAAACTATGACACTTGGAATACTTTAGTCTTGTGAAAGAGTCCATCTGGGCGTCGCTCTAGCACCCTAGCTTCGTAAAGACTTATGCACAAGAGCAACTGAGTTTAGGTATACGCAGGATTGACCTATACAGTGATCTAGTGCTGTAGGAATGCATTGGATGGGGGTTCCCTTTTTTCTGCGAGGGAGAACGGCGTTCCTTCACTATCCATGTGCTACTAAAATTCTGTAATAGAACAATATCACTGATAAAAACAATTATCCCGCATACGTCTAAATAGTCATTCTATATGGCTTCAGAACGTCTCTGAAATTGGTTGAATTCCAAAATTAACTCGGGGAAGGGATGCGTTGAGCTATATACCCCCACTCTCGATAGCTGGTAGCCATGCGTTCCCTTACTTCTTTTTCAGTACTACACTATTGATATATGAGTATGTATAGTGGTTATTATTGAACGAAGACCGGATATTCTACTGATGTCTTCTCCCAGGAACGGCGCGGGTTTATCGTCTTCACTTATTTACAAGAGTTGCTACTTCAGAAACCCTTAGGATGGTGCATTAGATGACGACCATCGTCTTTCTCTCGTTCATCTCAACGAGATTATCGTGTCCACATGACAGCCGGTCAGACGACTCTAATTAAACAACCTTTGTGTTCAGCTTTTGCCTGACAGATGTTTACATCCCAAGAAATTTAAGATTCTATGGTTTAGTGCTGATGAAAGAAATTAAACACACCTCGGGCCAGGTCACCAAATAACAAACCGAATTTTAGCCATTACAATCACCTGCCAAATACTGTACCGCATCAAGAGTACGAGGGGGTATCCATTATAATGTGCCCTCTAATTATTGTAGTCAGTGTGTGTAAAAATCTCATGTAGTGCAAAAGTTTCTCCTGTAACAAGATTGTGTGTGCAGTTTTGATTTTGACATAACGAATCAATATTTTCCAATAAAAACTCTACATAACTCGAGCACGCATTAATTTGCTTTGTGCACTGATTGTAAAAACGTATGTGTGCACGCACTCAGCTTTGAGGGAACTATAGTACCCCGAACCCATTCACAGTCACAGCAGAGGAAAGACCCGTGGATCATACCGAAACTGTGCCCTCAAATCATGGCACATATGCAAACGAATTTTTTTTCAACCCCCCATGAGCAAACGAGGAACAAATTTTAAGGAAACGTTTCAAGTCTTCTGTTAACATTCGCTGGCATGAACCCCAAGACAAACCAGTCATCTCACATAATCCATCAAAGGTCTAACGGCAATGTTCGTAGTTTGCGTAGTCATACGCATTAATACATACACATGGATTCACACACATATTCGCAAGCATACACACACATACGTACGCAAACTTATACACATACATAAATAAGCATGGATATTCAGGTATAGACGTACACATATGTATACCAACAGGAATACACACGTATTCATACAGGCAAACATCAAAACGTACGCAGATATACGCAGAAGTACTAACATATTCACGCAAACATATGCACTCACTCTTACGCAAAGGTACACATAATTATCTTGTGGCAAATCCTGGAGAAGGTCTATGTCCAACGACGGACGTTAAAAGACTGATGAAGATGATGAAGATTGTTAAACAAGTGATTCAATGAAATCCTGGGACATTCAATTAATTTCCTAAAATCCCTAGTTTCACAATCAGTGCAATGATGGCTACCAAGCTTCTACTGCTGACCATGACTATTTTAACGTGTTCAATCCTAACTGGGTGTCCCACAACTGTGGTCTTGTGTCAAGACTAAGCTTAATTTAGTAAATATTAAACATAATTTACTTTAGTACTTACACCGTGTATACAGTTTAGTAATTGATTTCACGAAAGCACTCGTTACACACATATATACACATCAATACGTAGGCAAACACGCGCATGCGCACACGATCATAACGTTGCCCCCCTCCCCCGTTATTGTCAACTTTGCCGCAGGACAGAAGCGAATGTAAGTTGTGTCTTTCGTCTCAAAAAGCTTTTTAATAGCATTAAGAGGGAATTTCAATGGGAAAGTGATTTGTACGTCGGTTATTAAATTTGAAGGCAATTGTTCGGGATAAAATGAAACAGTCACTTAGTTAATGTTGTTATGAATCGAGTAATTAAGTTACGTGTCACGATCATTATCATCATCAGAAGCAGCAGCCATTTAGAGGTCAGCTGCTCGACAAAGGTCTTTCTTAGCTCCTTCCATAACGATCATGACTGGGCTAACGTCTGCCATGTCTTACCGGCAGACTTTTCAATCCCATCTCTCCATCTTCGTGGTCTCCTCCTACTGCGATTGTTATCCCTTGGGCACCATTCGACCCACGTTTTACACCATATGTCATCCTCCTTTTGCGATGTGTCTTGCCCACCTCCATTGAAAGAATATCATCATCAACATGATGATAAGCAGCAGTTATTTCAGATCAACTGCTGATCAAAGGCCTTTCTCAACTCCTCCCTTGACGATCGTATGGTCATGTCTTGTGGTGGATGTTTGGGGAAAGTAGTGGCTGATTGAGCTCACTCATTGCCACTATAGTCTGATGAGCAGGGATTGAACTAAGAATTGTTCTTCTCCTAGACTGGTTACTTCATAGATAGGCCAGTCTGTCTTGCTAGTTTACTCATAGCTGGGAGTAGATGGAATCATGCTTTCCCCATGGAGTTAAGCTCAGAATTGTTTTCTTTTGGACACCATACGACCAATCTTTTGCACCACCTGTTATCTCCCCTTTTTTAAAATATGTTCTGCCCACCTCCATTAAGGAATGTCATTAACAACATGACGTGCGAAGGGAACGTACACAACCCTCAGCCGGATATTGAACTCGGCTCATTGATTTTACTGCATACTGTTTTTTTCCTGAGAGATTGAAAAGGTATATTTTATCAGACCTCATAGCAAAGGTTATGATAACCAGCTCATGGTAGAAATTGGTCTTGGAGTCAGTTGAAAGTTGTTTACCGGGTTAAATATGAAATATATTAACATTACCTTTTCAAACTTGGATTTTAAGATTTCATCACTGATTTTCCAATTTCTACTCAAAATTCGTTCGAACTAAATTTGAAAGTTAAATAGACTAAGGTAGTGCCCAGTCCAAAGGTGCACGTTTGGATGGGACTTTATGGTGGATTATGCAGTCTACCATACTTATCATGTAAAATAATTTTCCGTCTATCATACGAAATTACGGCTTCGAAGTATTTCAAGTACATTCTGGTCAGTGGTGCCAATTCAAATATTTTATGTATAAATTTATTTAGTTTTAAATGTTTTATTCATTTTTAGTAGACTTCTCGAGAACCGTTGATCCAAAGAACTTCGAATTCAACACTGCACTGCCTAATGTGCTTTCTAATATATCCAGCAAATGTCAACCAGTTGTCCAGTGATCACAATGCACGCACACACACACACACACACACACACAAATTTCTTCAATTGTAGTTGGATTTCACAGTTTGGTAAACGATACTTTCGTCGGTATAATCATCCCTGCTTTCAACTGTCTAATAGACTTAAAGAATTAAAGAAGAAATACTCATCAAATTTACAGACCTGCCAAACAATTGACAAGACACCAACTGTTCCACCACCTCCACCCACTCCTGTAGGGGCTTTTGTGGGTCGCGAAGACAGAGTACGGTACCCATCTAGAAAAATGAAAACGAAAATCAATGTTTTAAACGATAAAGAAGATTGAAAATTATGAAGTTCTAGCTTTACACTTCAAGTTATATATTTATCTATCTATCTATCTATCTATCTATCTATCTATATATATATATATATATATATATATATATATATTAGGGGTCTAATCTGTTTTGTTTGTCTCTTTAGGTAGACAATTATATGTGTGTGTGTGTGTGTGTGTGTGTGTGTGTACTAGAATATTAAAGACAAAACAGAAGTATATAACTGTGAGAGAATTTATTACTTTTACTCTCTCAGTGCATGATTGTAAACTAACTTTATCTCTCTCTTTCCCGACACATACATAATCACACATGTGCATTCACATATGAAAACTTCGAAAATATACACGGAAACTATGCCGTAATAACAAAAATGATATACTTGAAGAAATCGAACAACGAATAAAAAATAGAATCCACTTGAAAATCACCGAGGTGTGAAACAAGCCTGTTGTGGTATCAACCCTAATTATAGTGATTATTTACCTATACTTATTTCTATAAGCCTGAAAATCAGACCGTGGATACGCTCATTCAATCTTTAGTGCTTTTTGAGCCCCTTCCTTTAGAAGTGCATTCATTTCAAAACTTCCACAACGAAATGCTATTTCTTCTGGCAGTACCAACATTCGAAAGCCCCTTGAAAGCCCTTTTCTTTGAAATTTTGATTCGATGTGTCAGTCAGTCAGTAGCTTGAAGGAGCTGAATGCACCAGAGAAAAGCTAGATCTAACTCTAAAAGAACTAAATTGGCAAATTTTGTTTCGGTATGTAAATCAGTCAGTCAGTGACGGCAATCGGTACTAGAGATTCTCGCGTATCTAAAAATTAAATTAGGTAAATAGCAGTCAAAATTTATCTGTAATAATCGCCAATTCATTTATAATAATTGCCAATGTATCTTCTGTCAAGCAAATATCCCCAGTAAAAAAAGAAGTTAATTCATGCAACTGACACATGTATGTATTCTGAATTAGAAAAGTAAAATTCTATGTTCTGAAGACGTGATAATCAAATTTCTTCTCCATCGGAGGAGTGGAATGGACTGCTTTGTGGTTTTAAGTGCTCGCTATGTCGATTTTCAGTCTGTGATCGGGATCGCCGCTATAGATACTAACGCAACTAAATAAAAGCGAATATCTAGTGAATTTGTAACCTCATGGAACATGAGAGGCATACGTCAGGGTTCTTCAAAGTATGGGTCCTGACCCATTAGTGGGCCACGAGGACTCACCGACTGGGTCACAGGTTCACAATAAATAAATCAATTAATTAATGGCAACCATGAATTAAGATTTGAAATATGAATATATCTAATGATCTTATTATTACTTTTGTCATCAATGATTTATTTATTGAACTATCAATTCATAAGAGTAATAATGACGCTGGTATGGTTGAAAAACGACGATAGTGGCTCAGTGAGACAGAGGGGGGAAGGTTAGAAATGGGATGGTAGGTAAGACACCATCCACACGTATACAATACGACCAATGTATCCTACACATCTCCGCCTTTGAAACGAACATGGTCTAGGTGATAGTTCTATGCATTTGTATATTGTATATCTAAAGGGTTTGTGAAGGTATGGCATGAAATTAAATTGGATTCAAGTTTGAAAAATCCAGACGGAAGTCATCCAAAGAAGTTAGAAATGAGATTTGTGAGAAAGAATTTTATTGTTTACCTGATGGCACACTTGCAGGTCCATAACCCAGTGCATTGTATGCAATCAAACGGAAGTTGTAATTATTGTCGGGCAAAAGTCCCACAACATTCACTGATTTAAAGAGTTCGCCGTCCACGTTTGATGTTGCATCCGGTATATCTAGAGAACAAACAAATCATTATTGCAATTACAACATGTCTGTCCGTCTGTGACATAACAGAAAGGAAAAGGGTAACGTAGATTTATGAACGCAAAATTGGCCGTGTTCT
>OY735233.1:3171806-3211806 GCA_963457665.1 Thysanoteuthis rhombus
GCGTTGTAGTTTTTAAGAGTACGTATGAATTCAGCACATTAACCTTTCAATAATCATCTAGACAAAACTCAGATTAGTATTACGACCGGATTATCCCTCAATATTACCACCAGATTAGTGATAGGATTCGTTTCTTGAATATTTGAAGCCTTTCGAGACCTTGAATCAGTGTCTCGCTACTCATTGGCGTTTTAATATTTGGAAAACTGAACTTAGCATTGCACAAGGCCACACCATTCAGCATCATCATCATCTTCATCATCAGCAGCCCTTTAGCATTCCTCGTTGGACAAAGACCTTTCACAAGAATCGTCAGATCTCTCCGTCGTGAGCGTCGAGGAGCCAATATTTCTTTGAGTTTTCTAAATCGTCAAATCTTATGTTTTGCTGGCCACAGTTTCGCATTTGATATCTTGGGATCTACGATGTGAGTCGTGATGTCCAGTGGTTGTATGATACTCTTACTATATGGCCTGCCCATTTCCATTCGAGATTTCTTAAGTGATCTGTTGAGTCTGTCGATATGTTCCACACTATTCACTCGCGTCTTAACAGCTGACTGCACGATGCTTGTTGAGAAATTAAGACTCAAAGATTCGTAGTTGATGTACACCTTTATCGAAAGTGTGGTAGCCTAGATCGTTCAGACCAATCGGACAGTGAAAAACAACTGGCTAATCCTGATAAATTTATTTGAGCGCTCATCTTGGTTGTTTTAGTCACAACGTTTCAGCCGCTGTACCATCCTGCCTTAAGTTGTCTGTTGTAGTTGTTCACATTCTGGGAATTTCGGACGAAAATCTTCATTGAACGGGGATAGATTGTTCTCCTACTGTCAACGCCAGAGGATATCTCCTATCAGTTAATTCTTCCTAGTTAATAAATTCTTACGATGTCGTTTGTCTGCCAATTCCACTGAACCAGAGTACATTAGTTTTTTGCACTGACTGTCCCAGAGATTGAAATCACAACTGACAGACAGGTTACTAGATAAACGGATTAACTATGAAACATCTTTGGTAGTGTAATGCTGATGAAACATGTGTAAACGGCGTTCTCTTACTGTCTATCTAGTACTAAAATTTGCTTTTTGAACGATCCACTGACAAGAAAAAAATGCTAGTATTTTCTTTGAAATTGGTTTTCGTTGGGGGTGGGAGCAGGCTGCTCTGCGTACCCTAACCTTTCTGTTTTTAACAATACACAACTGGATATTCTCTGGCACGGACATCGGAATGAGAAAAATCTACCCCCATTGTTTGAACAAAAGTTTTGGTTCAAAATTCCCAGAGGGTAGCAAACTACGGAAGACACCTGAAGGATGTCGGAGGATTCAACGGTCGAAACGTTGTAACTTTTACAACCAAGACGAAGACACTACTCCGAGTAAATCTGTGTACAGTAATGATGATTCCTCTTCTCAAAAATCCAGACAAAAATATTGTACAATGGTTGGGTTTGCCTGAAACCAATCCGCCTCAGACCTTCATTAGTTCGTATTGAAAGGCTGATGTGTTTATACTATGCCTCCGGTTGAACCATTCACTTATATCTACGTACATGAGATAATTTGCTTAACCCTTTCAGTCGTAATTTTGAAAATTTTTGTAATTCAATTTTCTTGTTTATATTTGAAGGCCACATGAAGACAACTGACATTTACTGATAAACGATCATTCAGGTAGAATAAAAATTCTTATTTATTGTGTCTTTACTCGCGCGCGTATATAATAAGTAGCCAGGGTGGGTAAGAACTATGTTTTACCACACATAAGACGCACTTTTATTTAAAAATCTGACCGGCAAAATCACATTGCGTCCTGGACGGTAAAGGTCAGACTCGGGATAAGGCTTGTGATCGATATATCACCCTAGTCTAACGGTCCTCGCAACTTTAGTATAATCATTTATGATATATTTTATCCGGCACAACTCATGCTAAATCTTGGGTGTGTCTCATACACCGATATATTTCACAAAATACTGCATGTATAACGCTGTGTTTCTTTAAGAGTTTCCAAAAGTTTGATAACCTTTAAGGAAAGGTTACGCGTAGGAATTGACCCATGAAATCATCAGATGTATTATTCAAGAGGGTTTGGAACCCGTCAAATAAATGTACTCGGCGTAAAAAGATAAATAAATTCACGTCGTTTGTAAAGAAATACTGTCATTTCTAGATACCGGTATCCCATGAAAAGTTCGCTCTACGTTACTTCGTTTCACGAAAGACCTACGTTCGTAAAGCTTTCCATGGCTAACCGGAACGACGAAAAGCGAAGAAGCATTTACCATTAATTTACACGGTGGAGTTCTTTTAGCGTGTTGGCGGTGATCAATTTAGAAAAATCGAGAAAAGGTTTTATAAAAATTCAATTCTCCCGTCTTTAACTATTGAGCAGTAATCATTAGAAAAAAACAAGCGTGAATACGGCCTAATACAAACTAAGGGACCAGTTTAGCATAAACTTATGTTGCTAACTGAAGTCCATTCAAAACCTTGACTCAATAGATATTGTATCGAAGTGTAGACTAGAATTGACTTGAGGTTGCAGATTTTGAAAGAATAGGAAGAAGAAGAAGAAGAAGAAGAAGAAGAAGAAGAAGAAGAAGAAGAAGGAGGAGGGATAAATTAGTTGAAGAGAAAAAGGGAAAAAATAAGAGAGGTAGGGTAGGATAAGATAAAGGGAAGCAGGAAAAGAAAGAGAAAGGGCAAACGAATAAGAATGAGGAGAAAAGGAGAGCAAACAAAAAGAAAGAGGAAGTGAAGTAGAATAGGAGGAGCATGAGAAGGAGAAAAGAATGAAGGGTAGATATAGAAGAAAAAGAACAAAGGATAAGACAGAGGAAAGAAGGAAGAAATACCAAGGAAAAGAGAGGAAGAAAGGGAAAAAAGGAAAAGTAGAAAAAAGATAAAAGGGAGAACAGAAATGGAGAAAGAGAAGAACTGGCAGAAGGGAAGACAGAGAAAAGATAAAATATAGACGGAAAGGGAAAAGAAGGAAGAAATAAGAGAACTAATTAGAGAAGATAAAGGGATGTGTACACATAAGTTCTGTGTAATAGTTGGATGCTTTTGTTAGTAAATGCAAGAGAGCATATCCCCATCCCGAACGCCATTGAGAGTTATAGATCCCAGACTATTCCATTACAAAAAAATTAAAGTTTATCCGCTTAATAAGTTTTAAAACTGCCTAATACCCGACGAACTGTCCGAGACCGTCTGGCCCTTCTAGCGTGTGTCGGTGGTAGTCGTCTATGTTAGAATGACAACAAGAATAGTCAGAGTTATAAGTCAAAAAATAGGAAACGAAAATTTTTTAAAATGACGTATTTTCCACATCTTAAAGCAGGAAGTTTCCAAAGGAAAGTTAACATTGACACATATTTTTTTGTTTAGTTTTTTTTTTTCAGTTTATATACTTATTTCTTTTTATTTCCTCTATTTACAAATAAACTTTCTCCATCCAGTGATTTTTCCCGAGAGACTTGTCCTGGATAGTTTGAAAAAGAACAATAATGCAGTTAATATATATTTTTGATGACGTCACCACAGTGACGTCATAACTGCGTTATTTAATCTGAAAAGCTGAAAAATAGCCTTTTCTCGCAATGCTAACCAGAATGCAGAAAAGTCTTCGATCCATCGTAAAATTTTATCAATTAGACCTTGATCAATGGCCCGCCCTTCTACAAAATGTCATTGAAATCCATTGAGAACTTTTGGGGATACTGAGCGGACAAACGGCTAAACAAACAAACAAATATGGCTGAATAAATAAACTTGGAGGAATTTAGTTGGTAGATATAAATATATACAGTAAACTCTCATTATAACGGCACCATTCAATGACCCACGCGTCCTAACGACAGGTTTGTTTCTTGCAAGGCTATTGGGAATGTTGACTGTTGGGAATTATAGCTTCTGGTAAATTCAAAAAGTAAATAATTTGCTTATCGCACTTTTATAATTTACGCACCGTATTTTTGATACACTCATTATAGTAGCAAATTCGTTGTAACGGCAATCTCCGAGTCGTTCTAACGGGAGTTCACTGTAATTTGAGTACTCACAAGTTTGTATGTGGGGTCGTTGCGAATATTCAGAAGACGTCCGTTCAGGTACCATTTGTGTACAGTTTCAAAGTAATCGTTGTAAGATACTGTACAGAAAAGGAAGGCTGTCTCATTCACCAGGGTTTTCGTATTCTTCGGTCTGGTGACGAACACCATGCGATCTGAAACAAACAGAAGAAGAAATAAAAATAATAGGAAATATCCGTACCTCGCAAAAGTGAATCACCATAGCATTTACCAGAACAAATTATCTAAAAGAATGATCTAAAATTATCCAAAAAGATTTTTTCATGAAAATTAGCTCTAGAAATAGATCTTTTATCTGGAAAAAAATACCAGCACAAGATTTGGACATTGTTGGTCCAAAATGACCAGAAACCCCAAGGAGCATTCTTTTTGAAAAAAATGAAAACAAATATTTTTAGATGATGTATTCATGCAGATTTTCAAGGATGTAGCCTCCAAGAACACCTGAGACGCATACACGCACAGATAGATAGACACCGATACCCAGAGAATGTTCTGGAGCCCATTTGGATGGTCGATTGGGCCATTTGTAGGGCTACGGTGATTCAGGTTTATCCTGCCTTCCGGAGGTAGAGTGTTCTAATGAAAAAACTTTCTGTAACCTGAAAAGGTGCAGAGTGAGGAAATAATTAGCATTGTTTTTATAGAGAATTTATTTTGAGCGTTCCTAGACCCCACCCCCACCCCAAAAAACTTTGATGATCGTATGATAGGCTCAGTCATCGGACATTGGGTTAGTGGGCGATACAGTAAGGAAACGAATAGATTGCCCCCCGCCCCTGCTGTAGATGTGCGCTGCAAAAGAAGCGTAGGACACCTTTTTCGATTTTCGCTTTCCGCTTTTCTTCGTAGAGGTGAAAATAAGTCGTAATACGAAATTTCAAAAAGCGAAGGGTACGTATACTGGATATCTCAAAGGTAACTAATATGTCTGAAAATTTCATGTGTCTCTTTCGTACCTGTGCCTTCTCTTCTTAATTTCTAGAGGATCAATTAATTGAACGAAACCGTTTCGTAGCCAGAATGCCGATCAATAATGTCTTTGAAAGAAGCGCACGAATCTAAGCATTTTCCTTTTCTTTTTTTTACTTTTTAACTTCGATGCTATCGGGAAAATTTTAGATATGGATCTATTTAGAGGGTAACAGCTATTTGCTGTCACTACCTGGGTAGTTGAAATAATGTGGCTAGTTTAGTCAAGTGATCATTTATCCACTCTCTTTTCCTTCGACCATTGGGGCATGCCAGTGACGAGACATTTTGTTTTGATACGACCGTGTCACATCCTGTTCTCACGGGAGTTTTGATAAAGAGGAACTGTAAAATATATCGGCTGAATCGTTGAGTGATAATGATTACACATTTAAAAATTACAGAAAAGGGGAGCAGTTACTTACCTTTAACTTTTAACCGAGTGGACTGCTTGGCTGTTCCCAATTTATTCGTGGCCGTACATGTGTACAGCCCTTCGTCTGAAATGGTCACTTGAGTTAAGACAAGATTGCCGTTTTGCAATAATCTTATCCTCCCTGAATTGCCACCTGTTTGCATTCCATCTTTCGTCCAGGTAATCTCAGCTGTTGGGGCAGCATCCGGGTTGCAGATTAGAGAGACATTGCCCCCATTTGCTGCAGGAGTGACTTCTTGGAGACTGGAGTGAATGAACCGAGGAGGAAAGTCTGGAAATAGTAAAGAGACAGGCTCGAAGAGACAGAGAGAGAGAGAGAGAGACAGACAGACAGACAGACAGACAGAGACGGGCATAAAAAGGGAAGACCCTCACTGTAAATAATCGTTCGTTGTTTGCGAGCTAAACTTATACGATACCGGAATTTTAAATACTGTCAAATATGATTATAATTAATTTCTTATGATTATAGCTGAATCATCAATAAAGATTTTTTTTCCAGTTTTCCCAGTCTTTGTTGTTCTTTTGAACACTACGTTTTGGTAATTGTATCCTACGGCCTTCTTTGGGTGGGTACCGTAAATGGGGAAAATTTGAAATGTTGGGGTGAGGGGCTCCCTTTATAATACGAAAAATAAACATCAAAATGACTATGATTTAGCAAACTCTGCCACCCAAAAATAGAGAGCAGAGTGAAAACACTCAGTCTCCACTCTTTGAATGGGGTCCTCATCCCAGTATTTCCAACCTTCCTAATTTACGTTATCACCAGAGGAAGGCTGCAGGGTACAATAGCCGAGACGTTGTGTTCAAAAGAGGAACCAAGATGATGGCAATAATCCTAAAAAAAAAAAAGAAACAGCAAAAAAACTACGTATATCATTATTGATAGCGTACTGTGTAACCTGTGGTATCAAGCTAATTCGGACTAATTTCTTCGGCTTCATTACCTACTGCTTGATTCGAACGGTGAACGGCAGCAGAATGAACAGAAGCGGCATCAAAGGACGAATAAACAAAAGAAAATAAGAATTAATGCAAGCATTACTCAAAGAACATGACTATTAAAAGTATAATGTAAATATATTATTACTGGTGTTTACCATTGAAATTCATTGAAAACCAGGAAGAAAGGTTGAGGAATTATGGCCAGCACTGATACAGAAAGGGGTTATATTTACAATATGAAATCACTAACGAAATGATAATATCATTATCATCATCGAACCACTGTTGCTATCACAGGTGGCGAAGAGTTCTATCCCTCTTTATATGGACGTGTGTCTATATATTTGTGTGCTAGTGTGTTCCAGCGCTCCATGGCTATGCCATTTTGTCAGTAGACTTGAAAATTGACATCAGTACTCCACTAAACCTCTTCTAAAATGTCAGATTCTCCTGAATCTAGATTTTGTTGATGTTTGCTTTTTTTACTTTGTTCTGACCATATTTATTCTCCGATGGATTTTTTTAACACAACTTCAAGTTTAGCCTCTAAGGTTGTTCGGTTATTGACTTTGATGGTGAGTTACTATTGTCATCATCAAAATTATGATTCATGCGTCTGCATGCTCATACCCATTACCTGGTGGTCCTTGCTGAAGACTGAGTGACAGCTAGTTATCTTCATGTCTCAAGCCCTCCTCTCAACGTTCTAACAGACCACACTAGTGCTATGGTTTGCAGTTTCTGAACAGATGTCTCCTCAGGTCTCCAGCCACCTTTTTTAGTGTCCTTGCTTTGTTCTTTCCCAACCCTCTCCCGCTTTTCTGTCATTTATGCCATGTTCATTCCAGGTAACTGCTGATGTCTGGGGTCGTTAGTCTTTGATTTCCAGGACTCTCCTCGGTATCCTTGTAGATCATTATCATAATCATTAACACTAGATAATTACTAAGAGTTAAATTCATTCATCAATTATGTCAAAAATTTCGTTCACTCTGATGAATAGGTGCGTGGATGGATAAGTGAGACCATGGCTTGACGCGTATTTTGATATGTAAAATAATTGTTTTTTCCATCATTTGGAGAAATGTTGTTTTATGCTCATGAGTTGGTTTCATAAAGAAACGTAGTTATTAACTGTATCTTGATCCCAAAATCTAACTGAATAATGTTCAATCTATGTTATTAATTCGGTAGCGTTGCGTTAAGTGCATTGGCAAGGAAGGAGATTATGTTGAAAGGTGAATTATGTATAAAATAAATGCTTCTTTCATTATTGGTGAGTTTGTTTGATAGAGAAGCGACAACTTACTGAGGATCTTAAGTTGTGCACTGCTGAAAGATGTTCCATATTGGTTTTTCGCCCCACATTGGTACATGCCACGGTCTCTGATCTCTTGAATGGAATGAATAGTCAACACGTTGCCATTCACTTCGATTTGGCCCGGGATCGTTTTAAGAAGTACTCCATTCTTGTACCAATAATATGTCGGCTCTGGTTTGCCCTCGGCTATGCATAACCAAGTCAATTTGGAGCCGGTGTCAGGGTATTGCGATTTGAGCGGGAATATGAAGTAGGGTTTCGCTGAAATAGAACAAAATAAAGTAACAAAGGTTGTCGTCGACTTATGACTCGGTTCAGTTCGAGCTAGCAGGTCTCGAAACAGTCATAAGTCAAACAAATTTTTCTGGACTGTTTGCATGCTATGCTAAAAACAAATACGTAATCGTATATCATAAATGAAAGATAAAAAGAATTTTCAAAAATGGTGGCAGAAGTAATAAATTTTCTCTAGAAAAAACAGTTCAGAGAAACGATACATTGGGAAATATGTATTATACATAGAATTCCCCGTTTTAAAATTCAACCCCGCCATGAAATCCTCAAAAGATGAAGAAATCAAATAAAGAATCACTCTAAGATAGCCAGCCTTCGGTAGAGCAAGCTCAACCTTCAAAAACAAGAGGATTCCATTAATTCTAAAAAGAAGGGTACAACCAATGCATACTCCTGATAGAACTCATGGAGCTGAAACATGGAACCTAACCAAGAGACTGGCCCGCAGACTGAGAAGCATGCAACGTGCACATGAAGGAATCATGTTGACCTCCCCATCATTTTTTCTAGCCTTTTCGGCATGGATTAAAGTGTAGCAGGGACAAGTCGGGGTTGTCCTGACGCTTTTATGACTGCTGTTTCTACTATTTCCCCACGTAAAGCTCTGAGCGTTTGTCGCATTTCGCTCCGGTGGGAGAGTAGATAAAGAGATGCTGACCCCCAGCATTTTTCTGGCCTTTCAGCATGGATTAAAATGTAGTATCTGTTCCCCGGCAGAGCCTGAGGCGCAGGTACTGACGCTTGCCTGCCGAATGAGTCAGAGATTGTGTTGTGGAAAGTGTCAAAGAACGAGTGCGCCGGTGCAATGCGTTAGCCAATGAGGTTTTACTGAGGCTGCGCATTGTTACACGCATTCGGGGCCTTTAAATTCATCTTTGGGCTCTCCCACTATTACTCAGTCTAGCTGCAGGGGATCCGTTACTCCGAAGCATCACTGTCCCATTGTACTTAAAGTGACAGGTCGGGATTGTCCTGACGCTTTCGTGACTGTTTTTGCTTTAGCAACTAGGGTTGCTTGGCCACCAAAGTCACGTCGGCTGCAGTTATTCTTGGTTGGTTGCTCCTATTTCCCCACCTAAAGCTCTGAGCTTTTGTCGCTTTTCGCTCTGGTGGGAGACTAGATAAAGCAATGCTCAACCTCTCATTGAGAGATCAATAGACAGCACTGTATATCAGAGTTCAAGACCTCATAGAATCCATTTGAAAACTCAAATGGCAATGAGCTGGTCATGTTGCAAGAATTGCAGACAATCGATGAACATCACAACTCACAACAAGGACCCCCAGAATAAGCGAAGCCGGCAGAATACAAGATGGAGAGACGAACTAGACAAAGTCAGAAAGTATTGGCTTTGCGACACCCACGATAGAGAGGTGTGGTGAATCCTGGGGAAGGCCCAACGACAGACATTTAAAGACTTATGACGATGATGATGGTGATGATTATGATGATGATTCTACTATTGTGTGTTTATTGACTAAAATATCATTTTGTAAAAGTAAAAAAAAAACAACAAAAAAATAATACAGGCACAGAAAAGCACAAAAAAGAGTAATATGTATATATGGTATCAACATAATACGTATGTTTTTTCTTAATGTACAATCATGATTTATAGACTCTCTTGCACTTAAGCTCATGTAGACACGCACGACCAGGCAAATTTTCAGATTTACTTATATTTTTTTCAATTTTGGTGGGTAACTTTCATATCTACATGAATTTTCGTTATATCCACATATTTCAGTCGTATGTACGGACGGTAGTATATCCGGGAGGCCATACGTCGGGGACTTCTGCTTCAGTGAACGATTGTTGGATCGACACTCGTTTCAACGGTACTATTTATTGACACGTGCTCTAAGGGCACCTTAGTGCATTATTTTTACAAACTAAAACCGCAGATGGGGTAATAAACCGGCAAAGGGTGATAAAAAGTTGTTGGAGGGGGGCTTGCACTTTTTTGTTCCACTTTATTATTACAAGCAGCATAAAACAACCTGTTATAACGGCAATTTTAAAATAACTCTTAAATTTCTGGTGGCGTCATATCAATTGAGTCAATGGCATTCTTAACTTCTGTTATCAATTTTTGCCCAGTACTTTCTTATGTCTTTTTTGCAGAAGCTCTTATGTTACAAATTGTACCTTTGCAATCCGGAATTCTGTAATACGGCACATCCCAATGTCTGATATACTTTGAATCCGTCGCCATTTTTATGCAGATCTACCATTAAAGTTCTTTTATCCGGTTTTCGAACCGTGGTTTTAACCATGTTTCAGCAGTTTATAACACTAAATTCGAAAACTTTTAATGTTCATTTTAGCATAAGACGATTTTTTCTGCATCTCATAGTATAACAATCTTAACTGCACAAGAATTCTATACTCTTTCTGTATTTCAGAATACAGAATTAGAATTCACGCCCGTAATATCATCAAGATTTGAACGTTCCGAACGATTTACATCGGTGACTTTTCTGAAAGTTATTTATAGAGTAAATCGTGCCCTTATGCTGAGTGTGGCTTCAGCAGTCCCTGCTTATGTTCCACGTATCACATGATCACTTATTAGGTTCTGGTTTGTGATACGAGAAATAGTCTTAGAGGAAACAAACAGTCCACTTTGTTCTATTTTACCCATAACTGGAAGAGCATTGATTCATGCCTTTTCCAAGGACTCGTTGAGTCCATTCTCGGTGTCCTTAACCAATCGGCAATCCCTGGACTTTATGGACATCTCCGTTTTCTAGAACATCACTTCACTTCCTTGGTATTGTCTTCGAGAATAGGACGTTCCAAGCAATTTGTTCAAATGACTCGAAATTATAGAAATGAAACACGTTATCTCTTACAGCTTACTGACAAGTTATAGAAAAGAAAATATCACTTACAGCCTAATGACAAGGTATACGTTTTATCATCCTTCGCCTGACTTCCTCGTGTTACGGTACACCGGTAGGTACCCTCGTCATCGAATTGAGCATTTTCAATTACCATTACACGGTTGAGATTTTTGAATTTCACTCTTGAAGAAAATTCGCCGTCGACCTTCGACCAGAAGTACAATAGAGGATTCCTAAAACGAAAAAATATTGTTGCAGTCTATAAAAGATTCAAATATCGATGACTGAGCTTACTTTGTTAGTTCCTTGATAATGGAGATAGATGTTTTCAAATATCGAATTTAATGGCAGATAGATACACATCTCAAGACTGATATTTGATATTTGAAAAAATTGTAATAATTCTGTAGCGAGATGAAGTCAGATGCAGTTAGGATATGCTGAAATCTGTCACAGCCTCTAACTAGTGGGAAACGAAATAGGAATTCAGAGCCTCTGACATTCATCAGGTGGGAGGCCAAAATTAAGACTGACAGGACAAAGAAAAGGGAACACCTATTTATTTGAGTGGGAAAGTCCGAAGAGAAGAACCAGTGGTTAAGCAAACGGTTTACCTAACTCATTGCTATTGAAGTAGAGACGACACCAGAGACAGGGGAAGAAGGGACTGGATCAGAATGGTGTGTGGAGATACAGAAAGTGACTGAACCACTTTTATTCAGGGCCTAAGCCTGCCATCTACGCATTTTCCCTCTAATGACCCCAACTCATTTTCTCTGTACCGCGTGTTCTCCCCGTTGTGTCCAGTGAATGTGAAAAACTCCCATCTACGCCCCCCCCTTTACAACAGAGTTACAACGATCAATTTAGATGGACTACGAGGGAGAACGAAATCGAAGCACAAACGGGAAGAACAGGCAGAAGATGGAAATCTATGACGTTGAACCATCTCGACGGCTGCCGGACTTGCAGGAGTTGAAGAGGACAAAAAAAAAAAGAGAAAAAACGAAAGATCTGTTAAGCTTACAACAAGTAAAATAATCAGATTGGTTCACGATGATGACAACTGACATGACAAAGTTCTTACTTATAAGATGGTTATATGATAAGATTGTCCATGAGAAAAGTCGCGTAGAGATTTACTTACGAATCGGTATAAGTTCCTTGTGCAAAACATTCTAACTGGATAGTTCTTCCTCTCATTGGCGGTGAGGGGAAAACTGCAATGAAGTCATTTTGAATAAATGGACCCCATCCTGCTTTGGACGCTGTCAAAAAAGAAAGAAAAGAAAAAATTAATAAAAAATTGTTAAAGCCATTATCATTTAGCGACAGAATTTTTTACAATGACTTTTACTGGAACAAAAGCGCGAATCTCCAAACGAATCTCTAAACGAACATTACTTTGAGGATTTTACTACTTGTTAACCAATGAAATATTAGCTCTCATTGTTTAAGAGATATCACCACAGCTATCAACTCCTCGATTTTTTCACCCTAACACGTGCAGGTTTGAGCGGTGTGAAGAGCGTGACAAGACAATAACATGTTAAATTAAACCTAATAAGTCTTTAGTGTGAGAAGTCACATTGTACGCTTCACGAACTTTTATCTTACAGTACTAGGTTTTGTCTTATTTTCCCCATCACCTTTTTATCGAAACATTTAACGGAATAACGTTCAATGAGCATTGTACAAAAATCGTATTTTGGGTGATAATTGTGGAAATTCCAACTGGTCACGCTTTTAATAAATTCTACCAAATAACTGCAGTTCTATGGCGAACTAAATAAAAAAATAACCGCTCAGTTCTACCTGTGAGTCAGGGCTTTAATCATGTAATGTTTGATTATTACTGTTCGCCACACGCTGCAGTGAACAGGTTAATTTTAAAAAAAGAAGTATTCGTGAAATTTTGTGAAGGGAGACAACTTACGATGATTTTGAACTTTGACTCGGATTGGCAAACTGGTTCTGCTCGGCGGTTGGCTCGTTTTCAGTGGAGTGTCTCCGCTCAGGGTAACGATACAACGATACTCACCAGCATCAGCTTCGGTGATTTCCGAAAAATACAACTTGCCGTTGTTTGAGATAAAGAGATATCGTTGTAGTTCGGGCCGCAGGAAATTAGAACCATCGCCCTTAGACCACTGGAACCGGGCCGCTGGAAACAAACAAAACAGGATTGTGAAAAATTGTTATGGTTGATAGGAGGTGTTAAGAATATATGAAAATTGTAGCTCAAGAAAAACAATTGAATAGACAGTAGCTTGAGTAGTACCAAACACATCAAGTTGCAGAAGGACCACTTGATACCAGATCTGAATGAAGGCAATCTTATTCAGCATGCTCTATGCCGTAGATCATATGCACCGGAATAGAGACTGGTAGATGAAGGTGTTACCATATTGGAAGTGCAGCCAGCCCAGAGATCCGACCTGAACGTCATCGATTATTGTGGAAAGAATCGAAGAGAAGAGTTTGTCTGAAGAATCCATGCAAATTGAAAGAGTTGTAGGATCCCAGCCACAAAGAATGGCATTTCATACCAAAGAAGCTGGCGAAAGATTTGTATATGTCCCTTCCCAGATGCAGTGAAGCAATTATTCAAGCGAACGGACGTAACACGAAATATAAACAATTTACAATAACCTCTTGAAATGAATATTCTGTGATAAATTTTCCTTCAGAGACACCTCCTTATTTTAAAACACTGCAACTGACTTATTCAAAGTGATCGAATGCTTTTGCACAGTCATTCTGGGGGTTCGTTTTGCATCTCCCTTTTTCAATAAGAAAGCTTATTGAAAAGCATCATAATAGGGCGGTGAAATCGACAATATTCCACTAGTAAAAGATGCAATTTTAAATATCTGCTTAAAACTATGAAATCCTCAGAAAATCTCAACAGTTTAAAATGACTGAAGGCATTTGCACGCAATTGGATTTCAGACACGAGGTTGGTCATCGCCTGGGTTTACCACAGAAAAGTGGTTCTCTAACTGTCTGCAACAGCATTATAGTGTGCCACGCAAATCTTCCCCAAAACACGAACACATTTCGAGCTTTTAACGTGTTCAGGACAGGTCTCTATCTATTCGCTGTCCCACCACTGCAAAATGTGGCACAAGGTCTAGGCTTAACGTGGGGAAAATAGGAGACCTCCATCCAAAAATGGCTCCAGCTGACGCGACTTTGGTTTGCCAAGCAACCAAAGCAACCTCTGCCACGAAAGCATCAGGACAAGTCCCATCCTGCTCCTTTGAGTGCAATGGAGCAGTGCTGCTCCGGGGCAACGGATCCCCATGCAGCTAGGCCGAGTAATAGAAAGGGAACCGGAAGGTTTCCAATGCGCGTAGCAGTGTGCAGCCTCAGTAAAACCTCATTGGCCGACGCACTGCACCAGCGCACTCGGTCTTGATACCTACCACACCACAATTCTCCGGCCCATTCGAAAGGCAAGTGTCGGTATCGGCGCCTCGGTCTCTGCCGTGGAACAGATATTACACTTTGATCCTGTCGAAAAGGCCAGAAAAAAGCATGTACAGGACTGGTCTGATGTCGCCTCGCTTCCACCACAGTTTTATCCCAATGTTTCATGAGATCTGGGGGTTTTTTTTAGCGATAGATGAAAGAATGAGGGGTGAGGAGTGACGTAAACGTTTTGTTCTTTGACTACTGAAATGCTTTTATGTCATTCATTTTTTACAGTTGGGGTGCCGCAGAAGTCAAATACGTTTGTGCTGTTATACAATGAGTTTTGAGAACCATCACCCCAGGGCAACGCTAGGAAGTATCTGTTTACACACATACAGTAGAGGGATTCGAAAAATTTGATTTACCTGGTTTGTAGGCAATGTTACTGCATACAACAATGGCTGAATCGTAGGCTTTAGTTACCACTGGTTCTGGTTCCACTGTGCTGAACTCACCAATACCTATAAGAAAGAAAGGAGAAAAGGGATGAGATTCACTCTAAATTCATTCTAATACTATCTTACCCATTCAGGAAATGGTCAAGTAGTAATAGATGTAATAGTCATCGAATTTTTCACAGCTTCAAAAGTCAGCTGTTCTATGAATCCAAAAAACTTTTTTTGTTCTGACTAAATTTACATAGGTTCATAAGGAAAGAAGGATGGAAAGAGTGGGTGGAGAAAGAGGAATGATTTTACTTTTTTTACATCATATCAGGTCATATGATTTTTTTTTTTAAATTATTTCTTGAAATTTAAATTGACGTCTTTTTTTTTTCTGTCATTTTGATTAAATACCAACGACCGCGGTCTTGATACAGCTGAAAGAAATCAGAACGTTGAGGAAGATTCAAAACGAATATCGACAGGTCCGGTTTGTCACACAATAGAAACCGTCACCGTGACCAACGTCTTTCGGCAACATGTATTGGGGGTGATCAATGAAAAGATTGAAAAATAAGGGGTGATCAATGAATGAGCTACATCTCATGCATTTTGTTCAGCAGTGATGACTAAAAGAACTAAAACAAGCGTGAATGCTCCGGCCACAAACTAAGGGAATAATTTACTCAGCAAATTACCCCCCCCCCCAAAAAAAAACCATAAAGGGTGGAAAGTTTTTAAAAAAAATTGACATGGTATTGAGCAAATGTTCAAACATACAGTCATCTGGCACCATTGGTCTGGCCTGTACGTGAGATACATACATAGCCAGCTAACCAGCAAAATAGCTGGACCAACTTGAAAACTAGAGAAACCTATGTCAACTGTTTCAGTGACCCTTGACGATTTCTAATTTCCTGAAACAGAAAGATGAGTTAATGCAACTTAATTTTTGTGTAGGAACGAATGAAATACTAACTTGCAAAAGAAACTTGTGCCGGTGAACTGAGGATCGTACCAAATTCGTTTGTTGCATGGCACTGATAGATACCGGCGTCTTCAGATTCTTGAGGATTCGAAAAAGTCAGTTTGCCGTTCGTAATAGTGTATCGGGAGTTGGTGGAACTGGTGATCTTTTTGCCATCTCGATACCAAGTATAAGTGGCCGATGGATTACCATCAGCTTTGCACTCCAAGTAAGTACTTTCTGATTCGTATTTAACGGTTAAAGTGTCTTCAGGCTCAATGGTCATTAGGGGACCCCGCTTTATGTCATTAGGATTGGCCACACTTTCACCAAATTCTGAAAAAAATAAAGAAATAAGCTTTTTAATACATTTCTCTCTCACTCGTCAGGTTCATTTTTAATTATTGAAGACTTAAACCCATGTTAGAAGTAATATCATCTCTTACTGATTTTTGCAGCCCTATCGGGGCTTTTTTTTGCCTCTACCAAAAGCTAACGTCCATAATTCTAAAGTAAGAAAACCTAGAGAGATTTTTAAAAAATCAAGTTGCATTTTTCGTTGCCGAAATTAAATTCAATTCGTGGTGTTTTGGGTCAGATTTCAACAGCTATTCGACCTTAGAGAATAGAAACATTTCAACCTTTCCTCCTCAGTCTTATATATTTTTTGTCAGGTTCCAGAAAAGTTGTCAGATTCTTACAACAATATATAAGGGAATGCTAATGAAAGTTTTAGTTTATCTTTGATAGAAAGAGAGCTGTCCATCAATCATTTGGTTCATATCATAGTGGGAAAATGTCTATTTTATACGTCTGTTTGGTTTATGAAGATAGGGTAGACAAATTGTGAAGAGTTTACTCCCCTACAGGTGAAAACAAAGTTGGACTGGAATTTGACAAAAACAAATAATCATGTTTTTGGACACTGTTTTTTTTCAGTCAATGATTTAATGATATCCTGTGTGTTGTTTACTAAGTTGTATTTTAATAGTTTTATGCTTATGAATAAATTTCACAAAACCATGATTTTATAATACACACCTTTTTCCTGTGTCCTCAAAATTTTCGCTGCTTTGAGGGGGGGATTTTGAGGTCAAAGGAAATGAAGTGTAACGGTGTTATAAAATTATAGTTTTGTGAAATTAATTTATAAATATGAAACTACCATAATCCAAATAATAATAACGTGTTGAAGGAATGATCCGGAAGATCGAGTTGAGACGTAATCATTCCGAAACATCCATTTCCTGTGTCCCATTGTCTAAAAAGGATATTCAGAACAAACAAAACGAGTCTTACCTTGTCCCCGGCTTTCTTGAATAATCCGATAGCTTTCTGATTTGCTGATTTCACATATGTACGCGATTCGCTGATTTTCAGCAGAAACACTCCAGCCAACACGGGTACCTTAAGAAAACAAGACAGTGTACTATTACCATTTCTATTGCAGAAAATAAATAACAAGTCTGCTTGGTCATCCAATAGAAACTGTCATCTGACCAACGTCTTTCGGTAGCATGCTGTGTTTGGGGAGATTAAGTATCAGAAAAGGGTTGATCAATTAGGTTACGATCCTCGCCTTTTGATGGACAAGAGTTAGAGACATCATAGAATCCATAAAAAATCTCAAATGGCGGTGGGCTGGCCATGTTGCAAGAATGGCTGACAATCGATGGACATCATGACTCACAACATGGATTCCCTGAGACCACATGCGCAACCGAGGCCGGCAAAATGTTAGAGACGAGCTAGACAAGTTCAGGAAGTACTAGCTCCGTGACGCCCATGATAGAGAAGTGTGGCAAATCCTGGGGAAGGTCTAAGTCCAACGACGGACGCTAAAAGACTGATGATGATGATGATGATGATGATGATGAATCCAAGTCAGAATTTTGAAAAAGATACAAGCGTGAATGCTACCGGGAATACTTTGTAAATTGAACCCCTGGTATATACAGTAAACGAAAACGCTAAACCGTGACCTCTAGCCACTATCTTATATCCCCAGTTCAGTTTTTTCGCTCTCAAACCCTCAACAGACCTAGAGAGCTGAAATTTCAATATGCTGTACCTCAGAAACTTCTAGATATAGTACGCCAATATCAGATGACGATCAAGGTGTATATGAATAATTAAATGAACATAAAATTAAAGATTAATTTACAATCAATTTATTTCAAGCTCGATGTCTAAACTCATACATATAAACTTTCAATTCTCTTGGTCTGTTTTCTAGGGTTTTAGGGGAAAAAACGTAACTGAGCTAAATTAAATATAAAAGTTAGCGGATACTAAGATATTCTAAACGAGTGTATATAATAATTGTTTGTGATAACTTTTCGATGGATGATGTTTTTTGTCACAAGATTCGCCATTTCTTGTGCTGATCCGAAGGAGTCATTGGACTGCGGACCACAGTTTCTATACCACTCGGATAGGAAGGTGAAAAAAAGATGGAACACTTCACGAATTTATGATTCACTCTTGGCGGATTAACGTTTTTGCAAACTATGCCGACCACTGCATACATACATAGCAAGGCAAATAGAATCTTTTAGAAACGGGAGGAACCTATATTATCTAAGTTGACAGTTTATGTTGAGGGTTTCTAACACGTTAAAACATCAGCTAAAACTGATTACTATTCGATGACCATCGGTAGCAAAGCTCTTCATATTCGAGAAAAAGACGCCAGTGCTTACACTGGCCGTACAATCAATCTGCATTCACAATATCGATTAGTTTTCGATGGTACGCCTGTGAATCTCAAGGAATGCCCTGTGGTGGATTAATCATTAGGTTGAGTAAGCTTGAGCCTTCGGAGGGGAAGGGAGCGAGCCGAAAGCAAAAATTGTTTAATTCAGTTCACACAAACGGTTCCAGTGTACAGGAGAATTAGGGGATATTTCAGGATACTTCCGCATATACCTCTTTTTATCATATCTGAACTATTACAGACGCTACTTTCGTTTTTCTAAAATGGAAAATAGATAAACGAGCTTGGCAGCGCAAGGGTCAAACTTCCTAATTTCATTACAATGTAAAATGTGAACAAAATGGAATTGATTTCTCCGTACAATATAATTCCAGAACTTCATTTCTCATTTCAACTCTTTTTAACGTAGTTCTGGTATATGGAATCTGCAAACTTGAGCAAAACAAGTCGACCTGAGTTGGGCTTTAGAAGTGGGGGTGAATTTGTCACCAGTTTTTGCGTACGTTACTGTTATTCATGCATGAGGTCACTGGTTTTAGGTCTGGTCATTATCCTCCGTCATTGTTCTTACATACGAATAGGAGATTGATAATAAAAGGGCTTTAATTGATTCATATGACTTTATGAAATTATACATGTAGTTCATTATACGAATCACATAGAAGAACAATGTCAGTTATTCAACCAGATTTAAAGTCCTGGTATTCTATTCAACGATGTGAAGGTTGGGGTAAAGGTCATTGGTAGTCTTAGAAAAGCCCAGCCTTAGGGCCCGGACGTTAGATAATCCGGCACAAGGGAAGACCATCTCTGCTTGAATACCTCAGTCACAGGATTTCTTCCGCTCAGTTCCTTTTGGTTATTAGTTTAGACAATGTTTTGTCTTTATTACTGGACTATTGTCGTTCCAGTCAAAACGGTTCAGTTTTGAGACGAGAAATGAGCAAGTAAGGCCAGGGTCGAAAAAATTCACAACTCTTTCTCAAATTTGTCCCAAGAAAAAATTATGTCTTTGGGACTATCTTTGCAAGGGCGTATCATTGATCTGGGCTACTTTCATGGTTAAAAGTGGCTAGGTTAAAAAATGGCTATTGGGTAGATCTAACTTCCAGATGTGTAAGTTTCATTTTATCGGTACTAGTGTTGATTTTGACTTTTAAAATCGACACAAAAATTACCAATGGGTCACATTTATAATGCACATATGTTAACCCTTTGTACTTATTTTGTTTAAACAATGCTTAGCCTCTTTTAGCTATTCAATATTGGCCAATATAAAAATGGCCCACTTCAAAATGTCTACGTGATAAATCTTTGCGACGATAGCCTAAAAGACATAATCATTCCTTGGGGTCAACTACTTTCTGTATACCTATGTTGAGTTGGGAATTTCGAGTATGAGGTTAGGTAATCAAAATTCAATCAATTGAAAAAAGTACACCTTTCGATATTTTGGTGTTAATACAAATGAATAAATAGTGGGTGACCCTATAAGATGAAGGTGAAGGTTGGTCAAAATTAATAATAATGTTTTGAAAATAAAATAAAAATATCGTTGCTCATGTATATGGTTAGCATAATTATTTTTTTTAGATTTATTTTATTTGCCGACCAGTTATTTTGATATAAGATATTGGACTGTTAAAGGGTAATTAAAAGTTATAAATCATTTTTGTCTGTAACTCTTTGGTTTCTCAGAATTAATACACCCTGAATGAAATTCACTTGCTGTGACGGCAGATTTATTATAACGATACTTTACACCCCGGGGATGCCATAATGACGGGAATCTAATTTACTTACCTCTCATAGCGTAGATTATATTCGAACCCTCTTTAGTGTGTTCGTCTGTGGAGAGCCAATACGATGGAATATGCGAGACGTATGCGTTAGTTGCCGTCCAGGTGAAGCTACTCGGCGATTGAGGGTTTCTTTTACCGCTAGTGTAGAACATGTATCTATAAAAAAACAATAAGATGATAGAGATAGAATCGATAACTTCGATTCAAATTCAATCATTGCGACTAAACTGGGGTGGGTGCAGAATTTTGAGCAGGTTGTCCAAATGGGAAAATATCTTTACAAATAAATACAGCAATACCTTGTTTTGTGCAAGTTTGAATGTAGTACGGTCAAGACATTGCTGTACATTATAACTAAATAAATTATAATAAGACCTTAAAGTCTGCTGTGTCGAACAACGAGGAAAATTTTGGAACGAATTAACGCTATGAATCAAGTATAACTTCACCTGAATAGAAAATTTGGACACCAAAAACAACTTTTCAAGGTTTAATCATGTTTCAGTTTTGTATTTATTGAATTAATATTGACATTTGATGAAAATCTAATTAATTTTCACGCTGTATAAGAATGCTAAAAGGAATTTCTTGCAATATATCAAATATTTTTTGCACACTCTGTATCTGTTTACAGCGTGACTGCTGACGAAAAAATAACAAATAAACAGGAAAACATGTGACACGGACTTTTATACTATGACATTATTTTTTTCTTGAAATCAGCGATCTGGGCTTCCCACGGTAGGATTATAGTGGAATAAATAAGCAGATTGATAAACCCTCCAGAAAAATAGCCCCCCAAAGTCAAAAAAGCTTTTTTACCCCAAGAATAAAGAACAAACAAATATCTTAAGAATAGGCCTTGTGAATTACTGATGACAATTTTCAAGTTTGTAAATAAAATGGTATGGCCAGGAGCGCTTGAACATGCAAATAAATAAAACCGTCAAAGTAAAGGCACCAAAAAGCAAAAAGGCCTTTTGATCCAAAAATTAAAAGAATAAGCACTTGTAGAAGGAGTCTAGTGGAATACTGATACCAATTTTCAAGTCTGTAAACAAAACAGTGTGACCAGGAGCCATGGATGGAACAAACAAACACATAAATAAATTCAGGCACAGAATAAAACCCTTCACCACCAGAGAAAAAACAATAATAACAAATAGCATGAAGGTGATTTCAACCTACACCCTATGTTTATTTAGATTAACAAATCAACGTGTTTGAAAAACACAATGATTTTAATTGCTGAGCCAGAAATCTGAACGATGGTTAGGGTTGGAATTAGGGTATATTCAATAAACCTGAGTTGTAAAAATGATGATTCGTCCTTTTAGCTGAATTAGTGGGGAGGGTTATCTGAAGAGTGCAGAGGAAATATAAAATTAGGTTTAGGAAACTCCTGCGGGTAATATGAAATCGACTTCAGATTACCGGGAGGTAAATTGAAAGTCGCAGGGGTTGGTTTAAAGTCTTTACATCCAGTGACAAATACGTAACTAAGTCAGTCAAAAAGTGGGCTATATTCTTTTTGTTTTCGATTTTCTTTTTTTTTTCTTTTTTTTTTTTTATTTGTTTACTCTTCCGAACCTGTCTTCTTTTGACCAATATAAATTGAAATGTTGAAGTTATTTCGTTAGTTTTCAAGGGTTGGAGATTCGGGTCAGAGGTTAGGATTGGCGCTTTTATGGTGGCGACTGAGGAAATGGGCGTGAAAATGCTTAATCTTTTTTTTCTTCCTTTTTGATACTTTGATTGAGTTTTATCGAGCACTAACAAAAAGAGGCTTTTCTCCTCAAAGCTATATTTCTCTTCATCCTTCAAAAACATTCTTCCTTCCCATCTATCTATCTATCTATCTATCTATCTATCTATCTATCTATCTACTTACTCTCATCAACATCAGTGGGCTACAGTTATGTAGTGCAAATGTCATCTGAAGACAATCAAATAAACAAACGTGGTTATTGCATCAGCATCTTCTGTACCTGCGATTCCAGTTGAGAAATCTCAGCTCATAGTTTTTCACATATTTTCACCCACATTTTCTACTTACCGAACATAATTCATTTCCCTGCATATTCCTCCCTTTTCATCAAAGGCCATTATATATATATATATATATATATATATATATATATATATATATATATATATATATATATATATATATATATATATATATATATATATATATTCTAGAAAGCTTTACAGCTTTACAGCTTTAAGCACTAAACATTGAAGAAAGCTCTTTCAATTTTTTTTATCATTCTAGTCACTTATTTCCCAATACCTGTCAGTGCAATTTAGGTAATTTTCTCGAATTTTTTTCCCCTGTTTTACATACACTTTGTTATTATGGTGCAATATGTTATTTTTCTCTTGTCTTGATCATCACTTGTTTACCATGTAACCGTTCCAGGTATTAAAAAAAACATAACAGTTATATATATATATATATATATATATATATATATATATATATATATATATATATATATATATATATATATATATATATATATATATATATATGTCAAAGTATCCAGTTAGTAATCTGTTAGACTATTTCATTATTTCTTACGAAGTCTGCAGGATTTTATAGGTATTTTCTCGGCCTAGTTTTGTCTGACACAAAGCCACAAGTATCTAACGAGGGTTGAACTCACTAAAGGAGTAATCATCTGCGTGTATACTATACCATAGTAGCCTTGGAAACAACTAGACGGCTGATGATGATGATGATGATGTTGATGATAGATTGGTGGTTAGTAAGCTAAACTAGCGAGTGTGATCCTCACTGGGTGCTCTCCTCCAGTTAAATTGTGCCAGTCGAAACTAAGTTCAATAGATTTCTGGGCTACTAACTGTGGCATAGTGTTTAGCAGACTATCATCGCCATTTTGAGGTCTAGGAACGATAAAATCTTTTGACATGTTAATGTCAATTCCTTCCCCACTTCGTGTCATTTGACTTACGAAAAGTTCTTATGTAGGAACGCTCTACTTTTGGATGGTGGGATAACCTGTCTATACATATGGATAATACACAATGCGTTTTATATACGTGGATAATAACAATAAGAAGAAGAGAGAAAAAGAAAAGAAAAATCAAGATCCTCACTCTTTCATTCATCGAATCACAAAGGAATACTAACATTATTGAGGGTATTTCTGATCGGTAAGCACATTTGGGTTTTGCTTTATTCCTTGGTTTGTTAACTTTGTGCAATCTCCTCTGACATTTGTCGAGGCTTTCATGCCGTCCTTTTGAAGTCACAAGGGACTGATTCTCTCAACAAAGTCTGCACTGAACCAAGGCATTACTTTTAAGTCCAGCTTCGCCAAATTCCTTGCAATAGTGACATGTATTAAGAATATTCTGTTCGTCGTTTTAAGAGGCTTTGACCTTCTATTGCGATGCATGCAATAAATCGATAACACAAATCAATATCTACCGGGAAGCTGTAGGCCGACAAGGTATAACTCCTACCACTGTGTCTTCTTCTGTTACGTTGGCTTCCGTGATTTTATGTTCGTTGGTCTCGGTCTGTCTGTAGAGGCGTGTCTGGCGTTATCCACATGACCTGGCTGTGTTTTCTTCCTTTTATATATATATATATATATATATATATATATATATATATATATATATATATATATATATATATATATATATATATATTCTAGTATGTAAATAAGATTAAAGGTGCAGAGTTAGCCTACCTAACAGAACGGAAATAGAATCAGCGCACCTAGTTCAAACTCCAGCGAAAGCATTGGGTTGTTTTAATGGAAATATCTTCTTTTTTCTTTTTTTTTTTACATCATTGTGCAGTGGTTCTCAATCTGTGTGCCACGGCACAACAGTATACCACAAATCCTTTTCGTTAGGTAATGATTGTTGGTCTCAGTGTGACAAGTAGAGGCGTGTCTGACGTTATCTTCATGACCTAACAGTTTTCTTTTTATTTATATATTCTAGAATGTAAATGTGATTAAATGTACAGAGTTGTTCAACTTAACCGCACGGAAATGAAATCGACAATCCGGTTGACGTTTTTGGTTGTAACAAATGAAATGTCGTTTTTTTTTAATATAAATTATAGAACGGGGATTTCCAAACTATCACGGCACAGTAGTATACTGCAATTAAATCCCTTCCATGATTTCATGATTATTGGTCTCGTTCTACTGAAAGAGGTGAGCCTGGCCCACATGACCTTCATCTATTAGAAACAGTCAAACAACACTGTCACCTAACCGTCAATATATGATTCTTCAGTTTTTAAGTTAGTCTAGCTCACAGGTTATGTACGTACCAGACGCACCAATAAAGTTAGAAGGATGTATATCTAAGCATATACTCCTAATTATGTATAAAAAATCGTTTTTGTGTCTGTTTTTATTCTTTTTTTAAATTGGACTTTTAGTAATCACCCCCAACAAAAGGCGATAGAAGAAACTTATTCATTGATCACCTCTTTTCCCATTTTTTAATTGATCAGCCCCAACACAATGTACTGCCAAAAGACTTTGGTCACGAGACAGTTTCTATTGCGTGACTAACCAGACCTGTTTTCTTTTATTCTTATATATATATTCTAGAACGTAAATAAGATTAAAGGTGCCGAGTTGGCCACCTAACAACACGGAAATGGAATCAGCGTAACAAATTCTATCTCCTGCATAAGAATTGTTTTGTTTTTTTTACAGAATCGACTTGTTTAATGACTAGGGAAACCTTTCCTGTTTTTCTGCCCGCAACAAAGAACTCATTCTTTTAAAGGTAACAATTTCGATCACTAGGATATCTCCTAACCACCATCGAAAACAATGGGCCCTTCCTCTGAAACAAGTCCAATAGATTCTTACTAAAGGAAAATCATCCCTCATGATTTTTTTGCACATGAACATTTTAGTTGAAAATAATGCAATAATTTTCAGTTAAAACGGAGATATAATCCATTATTATTGGAAGTTTTTGAGCCTTTTTCAACTGTAGAATAATATTTAGTTCGATATCAAATTAGGGCATCATGCTGCTCAAACTGATGATTACGTTAAGAAAGTATTTGGAGTGAACACTATTACAGTGCGAACTGTTGTGTGTGGGTTCAATAAGTTTTGGTTTGGAAATTTGAATTTCAATCAATAACCTTGAAGGAAGCCCAAACATGTCCTTGATACAGAAGAATCCTCAACAGCATTGGCCACTGACCCACAAATGAGAGTTCAAACACTTTCTAGAGATTTCATGACCCCCCAACAGCGACCATATCATGTCCTATTGAGGTAATAGGAAAGATTATAAAGTTACAAATATGAGCCCCATGTGAACTGATTGAAATACTCCATGTCAGTAATCATCATCAGTCTTTTAACATCCGTCGTTGGACATAAACCTTCCCCAGGATTCGCCACACTTCTCTATCATGGGCGTCGCGGAGCCAGTACTTCCTGAACTCGTCTAGCTCGTCTCTCCATCTGATATTCTGCCGACATCGGTTGCGCATGTGATCTCAGGGATCCATTTCGTGAGTCATGATGTCCATTGATTGTCAGCCATTCTTGCAACATGGCCAGCCCACTGCCATTCAAGATTTTTAATGGATTCTATGATGTCCCTGACTCCTGTCTTTTCTCAGATGAACTGTGCTGTCTTGTGGTCTCTCCATGTGGGGCCAAGCATAATTCTTTCGTGTGCACGTTGCATGGTTCTCAGTTTGCAGATCTGTCTCTTGGTTAGGTTCTATGTTTTAGCTCCATAAGTGACTATTGAGAGGATGTATTGGTTATACACCCTTCTTTTTAGGAATAATGGGATCTTCTTATTTTTGAAGGTTGAGATCACTCTGCCAAAGGCTTGCCATCCAAGTGTGATTCTTGGCTTGATTTCTTCTTCTTTTGCAGACCCCAAACGTCTCAGTTGGCTGTGTCTAAGCTTAAAGAACTGGGATTGAACGTCTCATAGAATTCTACATATTCATCAGACATTTCTCCAAAAAATATCCATCTTTTCAAGCATTTTTGAATTTCAAATTCGTATTAGAAGGTTCAATGATGGCGAAGTTATAACTCGTGCTTTTATTGAATTTGTGACAACTAAATCTAAAGAATGTTGTAGAGATAGAATTTCATTGTAAGAAGGTCCTTGGAAGATGTTTATCGCTGCAAATTGGTTATATTTTGATTAAATATTTACCGCTTTTGTTGTTTATATCATCTTTCATGTTACTATTCTAAGTAAGGACATTTTATAAGTAACGACCAAATAGTATTCACACTAATGCTCTTGAGAAAAGAAAAGATCGCCTTTCCCAATTAGTCAAATCAAGGATTAGATACCATATAACTTGATACGTAATGCATACAGCTTGAAGGAAAGACGAATAATTGAATGTTGCATATTTTAGATGTTGCTGTGAATGCAGTAAAATGGACTAAAAATCAGGAAGAAAAGGATTTCCAGTGGCCAGGAATCAGTGCAGAATAGGGCTGTTGTATCTATGATTTGACCACAATCCTACGTTTTTATGTAAAGTTGAACGACAGAGAAGTGTGTTCCTATTTTGTTTATTTCATTTCATTCAATTAAATTATTCTTTAGAATAAAGAAGAACTAGAATTTACGAGAAGATTCAATCACTTTTTTCTTAGCCTTCAACAAAATTTTATAAAAATTCAGTGAGAACTTTTGGAGATATCGTGTGGACAGATATGAAATTTTGGTAATGCACATTATGTGTTGCAGACGTATAACTACCACATAAGGAGAAGTAATTGTGCTAGAATTCAATCACTACTTCGGTAAGCTATTTTACGCTCTTCCTCAATCTTTTATTTTTAGAAATATCGTGTAGATAATGGCTGTCCATAAATGCTTGAAAAAAAAAAATAGAAATAACTCTCATCAGGAAGAAACAAAAAAAAAATCCTGGATCCACCCCCAAATTATATCACTTTTTCATTACCCAATTTCCCACCCTTCCATAACATTTAATCGAAATCCTTTGAGTACTTCCAGGGATATCGTGTGAATAGACAGAGGGAAAGACGGAAAGACGAGACCAAATACATACACCTCTCCAGCACTGTAGGCCGAGCAAAAAATCCGAAAATTTCCTTTTTTTTTTTTAGATATCTTAACTACCTGAAAAGACGATGCTCTTTCAACCAGTTTGTAATGTACTGATGTTCTGCCAATGTCTCCACAGTGACCAGGGTTGCTCCATTTGCCTGAAAAAGATTACAACGAAAGATACATATAGTGTTCAATTGTTTTATGATGGTAATATTTACATTCTCATATTCGATTCGATTATCGAGGGCGTACTCTGCGTTCATCTACCGACCTTTGACGTATGTTTCTTCAACTTCAATGCTGTTGTTGTCTTGTTTGATTCGTTGTTCGAAAAGAAATGAAGCTTAAATTTCCTCACAAATAAGAGACTATTGGCTTCGTCAGTTCTTCTCTCCTTCGCTACGGAGTCTCCTGTTGGTCTGACATGTTATGTAAGAAACGACAAAGCAAATATGAGGATTGTCTAAGAAAAAGATGAAATCAATAAATTCTTCCTTATTATAATGATTCTAAGGTAAGGATATAAAACTAAAACTGCTGCTGATATCTGATGTATGCTGTTGATACCTGAACACGGCTGCTGATTAGTGATGGCACCGTCTTACCAACGAACGTTTCGTCTATGCTAACAGACGTTTCATCGGATACCTTTTTTGTCGAAATTATTTATCATTTTATTAGATTATCAATTTATCGATAGAAGTTATGTCGAACTGACTTTTGAGTTTTACTTTTGAATTTGTGTTTTTATTGACTATTATTCATTTTATACCACAAAAAATAATCTGATGCTGATTTATTAAGATAAAATAAATGAAGTTTCAATTTTATCTAAAACGAGCCGAATAACTCGTACGTAGAACGTAAAAAAGTGTTCTTAATTCAAGAAGCTGAAACATTTGTAACATCCCATATTGTAAGCGTCATGTTATGACCTACAAGTAATGGGAACATAAATAGATACTCAAGTCTTTATTGCAAACAAAAATGTAGCAAGACACAAGAAAATCAGGTGATGTCCATTTTCAGGGAGTATTTTTCAATCTCTCAACAGCTCCACATTTTTCTTTTTTTAATCAATTTGAAAACAAAAGTTGCCACATGCTATCAAAAATTGTGTAAACAACGTCACAGGTTTTGAGTGGAGTCTTTTTTTTCTTGTTGGCTAGCATCGATCGGAAACTTACTCAATCACTTTCTTATCAACATCAAACCACAGTAGATATGAAATAGTCCAAGGACCACTGTTCCTATTTTTGCCCCGTTTCCATGAGTGCTAGCCTTTTTATGGCTCTTATCTCAACACTCGGTTTACATATAGGGGAGATATTCACAACAAATTTTATTCCTCCAATCGAAAACATGCTAGGGTGATGACACTCATTCTGTACTTCCCCCCCCCCATCCCCAGAAAGACAGAAGATACATTTAACATCTGCTGGTACATTTATTGAATAAATTGGGTGGGGGAAGCAATGAAAATGATTCTTTCATTAAATGTATTTTTGCTCTAATGCTATGACCATTTGAATGAATTAATCAAAACTTACCAAGTTTAAATCATTGTTTTGTTGACCTCTAAGTGGTATGGTAAGCATGTGTCAAAAATCAGGGTGTCTAACTAAAACATTGTGCAAGTCATGGCTGATGAGTTTGGGGACAGTTGCAACAAGTTTGAATTTGTTTTTAAAAAACGTCTATTCGCTCTGTCATGTTGAGATATCTGTGTTTTTAAAATTCTGTTTTTAAGAATGTTTTAAAAAGCTTATAAGCCGTGTCATTTGATGATGTCTGAACACCTTCCAGAAAACCCAAGGTCGCAATTTACATTCACTGGAGTGTAACAAAACTCAGTTTTTAAAACAGTTGCACTTTTGTGACATAAATACATGTTTAATAAAAGTTTGTTACATTGTAAATTGTTCCATTCCTCATATCCATCACTGAAATATGCACATTGGCAAAAGGTAGACCTGTTTTCTGTGCATCAACAAAGAAAACCTAGTAACTGTTATTTGATAAATAGATAATTATTACTATATCATTGTGTATAAATAGATATTCTTATATCATTATTAATCGATACATATTAGAAGAATACTGTGCTCATTGAAGCAAAGAGCAGAAGTTAATTGTTTTAATCTTATATAATTTTAACATGTTCGAATAGTCCTTGATTAGTGTTGTAATTATCCCCAAGATTGGGGTCAGTTCAAACATCGGACTTCTTCTATTCAAATGAATGTTGTGAACAATATGTCATATGTAATAATCTTTAAATTTGTGGTCAGTAGACAAGAGTAAGTTTAATATATGAAGATTTATCTTGGTCTTGCCCAAATAGTCTCTGTGAAACCGGGAGAATTCTAATAGTTCCTGACAGGCTCATAAAGGCTGCCTCCGTAGACGCTACATGAATTTGGTAATATGCACTAACCGAAGAAAGTGGACAATTTTTGGATGATTCCTTTCGGATATTCGATCCTTACTCGTGTCCTGTAGTAGGGGAGGGCTGTATGGATTCCTCCTTGCTAAAAACTGACCATGCATCACATTTTGCCTTGTGGACTAGCCACTGATTAAGGCCACCATTGCACTTCCTATTTTGACATGATATAAACGAGAATTACAACTAACTGGATTCTGTCAATATTGACAATGACAGTAACAGCATTCTGTTACAACCCAGGCAGGTAAGGTAGTTGAAAAGATTGGAATTCCCAAATGTTTTATCACCCACTTTTTTTCTCTTTCTAATACCGTGGCAGGTCAGGGACTAGACCATCTGTCAAGACTTTCTTGATCATGTCAATACTGGAGTCTACGGGAATACTCAAGATGGTGCTGCTCGCTATTCGAGGAAATTTTCTCACCCAGCCTCTTTAGCGATAAGTACCAGATATATAGTGTGAATATGCAAACCCATGAAATATAAATAGTTGTAGTATTGATAATGAAAAGGAAACAGTAAAGACGAAGGTAGCCAAGAAAAAGGCGGCAAAATGAACGATAATGATAAGAAACAGAGGAAACAGGTCTGGTTAATCACTCAATAGAAACCGTCACGTGACCGACGTTTTTTGGCAGTGATCAATTAAAAAATGGAAAAAGGGGTGATCAATTGATGAATTACTTCTCTTGCCCTTTGATGGATAGTGATCACTGAAAAAGTCTAAATTGAAGAAAGAAGAAGAAAAAAAAAAGAAAAGCATTTCCCCCAGCTGCTTACCAGTTGGCTACTGGTTCTTCCTTTGACAATTGGTGAATTATAATAAGATATTAAGTTCTTAAGTAAGTACAAACGCCACGGCACATTAACTAAGGGGCCAATTTAGCAGAAACTTTTTTTTTTCTGCAAATTGAACCCCCCACCAGAAAACCTGTTTGGAGGATTGAAAAAAAGCTTTCTCTTTATATAATATACCCTTTCTACACATAATAAGGAGTAAATATTCAAATGTACAGCCTTCTAGCCCCCTCGTTGTCGCCTGTATGTGTGATAGATACATAACCAGACAACCAAACCCACTTAAAAACTGAAGAAACCTATATAGACTGTTTTGGTTAATGGTTTCAAATGAAAAGATAGAAGTAGCCAGGAAGAAGAGAGCAAAAAGAAAAGAGGTAATTATCATGGTAATGTCAAGACCACGACAGTGCTGGGGTTTGCATGGATCCTTAGGAAGGGGTTAGAGATCCTGGGAGACTTGCTGTCACTATTGTTAGATATAACCACCAGACATATGGCGTAAATATACAAATGCATGAAGTAACCAGAAAGCATAGAAAGAACAACAGCCAACACCGTTGTCAAGTAATTTAGCCCCAAGATTTAATCACTTCTTCCGAAGCTCATTGCCTTATTGAACATCTTACCAAGCTTGGACCGAACTATGTACTTAGTGTCTTCCTCGTGCACTAGTTGCTCCATGTGGGATACATGACATTATGCTCCCCAAGGAGTCACCATACTCGTATCGAGTGGTAGTGATCACATATCACATCACATACTTCGTTGGCAGGGATTATACTACTTGATTGATTTTCTTATGACATGATGGTCGTTGTGCACTTGTGGGAATCACTTGTAAACTGATTTTTCTTTTCCACTTGACATAAAAGGTTTTTATCTGTTCAGACGAACTGGCGTCACCTTGACAAATCAACGCAAACCTATGATCGTTTGAAACAACCATGAAAGAAATGTTGTCGAAAAGAAAGCTAGAAGTTGATCGTGTGAACAGATTCATTCCCTAATGGTCATTTACCTCAAGATATTCTTGGTAGATAAGCCTGGTTGCTGCAGGGCTGAACTCTACTTCTACATTTCCGACTGAAGATGACTACCTCAAATTTTGTATTGTGTATATGATAAACAAAAAAGTTATTTTAAAATATTCTTTAGTATGAATATATCTATTTATTAGAATGAGATGAGCCCTTACGTATCTATAAGATAAAATTTCACAAATAAGTCAGTTTAGTTCAGTCCACAAAAGAGTCGCCTCCACTCACTTGGTCATGATTTCAAATCACAGTGGGGAAATATTAATTTTATAAATATATCTATTTATTAGAATGAAATAATCCTTTGCATATTTCTGCAGTGAATTTTATAAGATATATCAATTTAACTCTGTCGGTAAGGTCCACAACTTCCACTCAGTTTTTCGTGATTTCAAATCTTTGTAGGGTATTGTTAATTCATTAAATTTAGTGACGGTTGATCTTCAAGTATTTCTATACAATACAAAAACAAAGCCAATACCAGGTTTGGACAGGAGTTTGACCGATAGATTTTATTATAGAAAACCTGAATAAAAGCGAAATTTACACGCATATGGTGGCCTAAACACCGATAGTTTATACTTCGTACAATGACCGATTGTCGAGTAATCATGGTGCATACACACACAAAAACAAACATTTCTACAATAATAGTTAGATGACGACACACTAAAAAGTATACTTGATTTACGTGACACACCATCTGTAAAAAATGAGATGAATTAGACAACTTCCATAGTCGTACCCTGAGATACATACTTGTCACCCTTTTCAATTCATTTGGTTGAGATCTCATAAAATCTTGTGATTTAACCACTAGATTAGAAAATCTAAAGCAGAGGTGTGGCAGACATAATACCTGTACTGGACGTAGGCTCGAAATACCCGGTTGCATATTTTTTTTTAAATATATATACTGCACACGTGGGAATTAGCTGTGACACATTACTGTGCCGCGACAAAAGGTTTGAGAACCGCTTGTTTAAACACCGTGTTCTGTGGCATTGAACTTATCACACAACATGCATCTAAAATACTCCGAACACCAAACACTTTCACTACCTTGTCCCTAGTAAGAATGATTTTACCAAATGATGAATTTAGGTTTGAGTTGGTCAGTGATGCTCCTGAAAAGTGTCTTAGAAGAAACGATGAAGAATTATACAGGAAAGCCTGATACTGTCCACAAGAGGTTCCAGGGGAAGAGTGTGAGAGGATGCATGTCTGGAAGATTTTCTTTTTATGTAAAACTGAAATAATTTTATGTCTTAATCAATTTCATCTAAACGGAGGCAAAAACTTTGAAGTTAGAAACCTTGAGTGAATAAAATTCATAATTAAAAAAATAACTTTACTTTGCTCTCAAGAATCATGGAAATGAAAAAGGAATCAGAAGCTTTGGACAGGAATTACGAATTAGACATTGAGCCTCCGTCATTTTGGCAAACTCCAAGGACGATGGGTCGCTTGGTTTACCTGACGATGGATCGCTTCGGGAATACAACCCAGGGGTCGGTGCAAAAAGTTGCTTTATGATTGAGTGAACTAAAAAGTTAGAATACAGTCTCGCTAAACAAAGCACAGACTACATACTGTACAAGACACAACCGTGCGATTGCCAGTATCAGAAAACATTTTTTTCGCATGAACAGCTAATCATGTTTGCTAGTACTGCGTGTTTTACCAGGTCTTTCTATATTAAACAGGTTTGGGTAACAAGATAATCTGTGCCCCTTTACCCCAAAGTCAACTAATGGCCACTGTAGGGTGAAATCGATAACAATAGAGAACTACTTACCAAGCACGATAGATAGGCGTTTTGGTAATTCTTCAGTGGGTAAAGGTTAAATTGGTAACAATTCAGCTGAAATGGTTCCCATCCTAATGGACACTCTGAAAAAAAGAAGGCATAAACCTCAATAATACGGCAACCTTGAAAAAATTGAATAATAATACCATTTTTATGAGTACTACAAGTTACATAAAGCAATTGTACTACACCATTGTTCGTTATTGACTATAAGCCTGGAAAAACGATTACCCACAGAATCCTTGAAAATAAGAAATTATGAAAAGAATCACCCAATGTTTGCAAGCTCTGGGCAGGGTAAGTTCGATCTCAAGAACAGGAGATCCTGCTGGTTTTTAAAAGAAGGGTCTAAAAGTGATGCAATCTCCAGACAGTCCCCAACGGAGCTGAAAGATGGAACAACTAAGAGATTGTCTCTCAAACCAAGAACCATGCAATGGGCGAACGAAAAACCAAGCAAAACACCAAATGGAAAGACCACAAAACTGCTCAATACATCGGAGAAAAAAAAACTTGTGTTCGAAATCTCCTAAAAACCATCAGCAAACGATTACAAGCAGGTTATGTTGTCAGGATATCAGGCAATCGCTGGACATCGCTTTTAAGCATTCATGTTACTATAAAGATTTTCATTCATTCATAACCTGATGGACGATCTCCATCTTCTTGCAACGCCACTCGCCAATAGAGGGCAATTAACAATTCTTCTGTGAGTAGGGACGGGCATAAAACGTATCCTTCCTACCATTTAGGTCGATAAAGAAAACATTATCATTCGTACTCTAAAGTTGAAGCGTCCGTCTCTTGATAGACAACTCCCTTGGGAATATGTACTGCATGTTTCTTTTGCATGCATTTGCTTTGTAATCCTTACAATTTTTAAATCTGGTCGAGACCAGGACTTTATTTCTACAATTTTTATGACCATCTCTTTGCAAAATGGAAGTCTGCTGAATGGATAACTCCATACAAATAACACAACTCAGAATATACCCCATAAAATACCGTGTGCACAGGGGAAATAGTCCTAACATACTCTCCGTTCATACTGGGAATCGAACCAGGAACCTTCTACGCGTGAGGCAGACGTGCCACACATTACACTATCTGAATGCACCAAGTGTTGGCAACAACAAATTCTTCCATAGGGGAGGATAAAATGCACCTTTCCTACCATCACGTCGTACTTCTGAAGATAAGATTTTGTATACTTTCTCTAGTAAAACATATATAACTATTAAAAAACAAAACAACAAAAAAAATCAAAACATTCTGCTTGTCTTGTTCAGTGTATTAAAAAAAGATTCGTTTTTATCTTTATTGAAGCCAATTAGTGTTTTGTTCTCTTTACTCATTTTTATCTAATCTTGTTCCCCGATGAAAAAAAAAAAAACGCGTTCTTTCAATTTCGGCGTTTCTCACATTAACACTATGAGCACAAGACATTAGCACTCAGTGATTGTAACGTTGTTAGACGGTGGTAATTTGGTTGAAGAAATAACAAAAAGAAGGTAGAAGTACTGAATAGCTTTTAGAGACGACAGGATGCAACATACACCTGAGGAAAACCTATCAGCCGAAACGCTGTTCTAAAACGATACACAAAGGTTATAGAAGATTACATTACAGAATAACTCGAAAAGATAATTAAAAAAATAATCTATAACCTTTGTTATGGCTTCTAATTTCATTTTTTCGAATTTAAGATCTGTTTGAGCATTGTAGTGTCTTCAGAATTTTAGAATTCGTTTGCCACTCATGCTTTGGAATAATGTAACTAACTTTGATGAAACCAAAAGACGAAACGTGTTAGAAGAACAAATTTTGATTTACATACAGTCATAGTTTTCTTTTCTTATTGTCGACTAAATTCATTAAAAGGTAATTAAATCGTGAAAATGATTGCATATATGTTTTTTGTAATCTTGGAAAAAGGGAAGTAAGTCTGATGGATGGATCGTCTTCATACATACATGGCATTTATTGGTCAGAATCGTTAGGTTTTCAAAAACAATCGAACCTGATTGGGATAATAGAAAAATGAGTTAATCAAATGTAAATGGGCTTTTTTCCTATAATTACAGGAAAAAACATTGCCGGTTTTAAAAAAATTATGTCTCTAGCCACACTGAAGAGATGTAATACATCGAAACAGCTGTCTGTGGATGACACAATAATTAATGCTCCCCTATTCAGGGTTGAGCACTCTTTAAGTGAGGTGACTCACCCACTGTAAGATTATGCAATACTCTTCCATAGGAATAGAGCACTCTGGTGGATGAGGGATTTCTGTGTAAATAAATATATAGCTTAAATTCAGCCTTACTGACTGTCCAGTTCCGTAGTCCAGAGGTAGGGTATCGGGTCTGAAGTGAAGGTTTCAATTCTGCCTCGTGGTACTGGATGGGATATTGGAATGTCTATAGCCACACTGAAGACATGTAATACATCGGAACAGCTGTCAGTGGATGACACACAATGTATATATGTATATATATATATATATTAGAAACCAACACTTGGCTAACTTCTATTGGTCCCGTGCCGTGTTGGGAGGTGATCAATTGGAAAGAGGTGTGATCAATGAATAATTTATTTTCTTCCATCTTTTGTTGAGGAGTGATCACTAGAAAAGTCCGAATTGAGAAAATAAGCCTGAATTCTGCTGAGCAAAAACCAAGGGACCAATTTAGCTTACATCGCAAATTGAACCCAAAAATATCCTATCTAGGGGTTGGGTAGATTTCCTAAACACCAAAACCCTTACTTCTACACTTAAGAAATAGTCAATGTTTAAATATCCTGCCCTGTAACTACATTGATGCTGCCTGTACGTCTGACATATACATAGCCAGTCAGTCAGCCAGAGCAACTTGGAAACTGAAGAAACCTATAATGACAGTTTTGTTAGACGGTTTTTGATGTAGAATTTATGTATTTGATTGAACTTGTCAGTTGGGAATTCCGTGAGTGTGGTCTCCGGAATTTCAACGTTTAGGAGTATAGCATTAGAAATTGTGTCTTTTGGAATTTTGACCCAAACCCTATTCGCAGATTTTTTTCTCTTTCACATCTACTCCAGTGCTCTCTCTATTTCCATTTCTTATGCTATTTTCAAAAGCATTTTGTCTTTGTTCTTTTTTTAAATGAACCAAGCTACTCCATGGGCTCTTTATTTGAGGATTGTCCCAATTCACATCATTGCACGAAATTAGAAGTTGTGATTGTTCTATCTATCTACAGAGCTATTAGTACAGCTTCAATGCGTGCTGTAGTTCATTATGAGGACGGATGATCTGGACGAATTTAGAAAGTTCTAACATTCTTCCCCAAAACTGAACTCTAAAACCTTTCCCAAGGTCCATTGAGTATGCACACGAAATTTGGTTGTGCCGCGAGGAGAATAAACTTGTTAATTTATTTTCCCAGCCTCTCGTGAAAGAAAATGAATTGATCAACAATTGACCAGTACCCTTTCCAAATCTGCGTGAGGTCATCATCGAAATATTTGTTTTGAACCGATAAGAAAGTTTTCTGGCGACTGAGTTGATCTTCGTTAAGTAATTGAGATAAGATATTGATATATTTTTTACTTCTAGCTCTGGTGAACCTACGTACGTGTTCACATACATCGACGATCAACAAATGAATATATATTAACTCATATGTGTAGTTGTCATAAGTATTTGAACAAACAAACATTTTGCTTCGAATTGCTTGGTTTAGAAGGTTAAAGACAGGAGTGTTACGTAATAATCGCTTAGTTTAGAGGGTTAAAGACTAGAGCGTTATGTGAGAATCATCACATTTTCTTTACTGTAAACTTAACCAGTCCTGCATTCAATCATGTTTTGTGGTTCTGAAAAGCGAATTTCTGAAGAAATATATAATTGAATCGTTAAATGAAGAGAAAAGCAAGTTTTTTCTATCGATCCAAAATCTTATTTAGAATCGATCGAGGAGATCGAACTCATATTGCTAATTAGAAGAGTTGCCAAACTATTAAGTTGATTTGGATACCCTTGCTCAAAATCCTTGATGGCCTCAGTAACCGTAGACAATGAGAAAACAGTTTTAGTGCTTGTCAAAATACTTATGAGCAATACTTATCATATAAATGAATTATTGTTTATGAAAGAAACTTCCTTTTTTCAATTTTACTATTTAATTCTAGACTTTTGGTTCGCAGGAAAATCTATCTATACAAAATCTTTCCAATCATCATATTTTAGAAAGAAAATATAAATTGTAGCCCTGGATATCAATATTTACTTGCTTGATACCTTCTTCAATTACCTATTCAAAAGACTATGCTTTTCATAGAAGCATCTGCCCTGTATGTATATATTTGTGCCGATATGAGCTTGTCTAAGGCTATAAAATTGTATGTGTGTGTACGCATGTGTGTGTACGCATGTGTGTGTACATGTGTGTGCGCGTGTGTTATCTGAGAAATGCCGAATTCCTCCACCCCCTCAAAATATCAAAGAATTACAAGTCATATCAAGATAGAATCATCAATGTAAAATGATAGCGGTGAATTCTTGGCGGTTCTGCTTCAAAAGTCAGATTGGGCTAATGCCTCAGCCTAGTGCACACACACTGATAAGCATAGACACACTTTGGCACCCCCCCCCCCACACACACACATACTTCTCACGGTATTGCCCATAAGTATTTGAACAAATAGAGATTTTACATGTATGGTAAATATTAAAAGCCCTCCTCTCAGAGACTTTATGAATGTTCAATGAGTCAAGTGTATTTCACACGTGGACCAAATACTTATCTTAGTAAGTTGAGACTTTTCTTTGTTTCTACTCAAATCTATTACGGAGATCCATGGATAAGTATATCTCATATCCTTGGCAATACATCACCTGAATAAGCCAGACGAGGAAAACAAATGAGGGTTAGTTTCGGCGAACTCTTGAGTATAATTTTTAAGCTGAGAAACTAACGTTTAATTGATATGAAACTGCCAAGAGTCTGACTCAGATGTGTAAAAAAAAACTTTATACGAGTACTAACCCCGCACCGTACGTTGGCTTTACAGTAATATAATTCATTCAACAATTTCATTCAATTTCAGAAGGAATGAGAGAATGAAGGAGTGAGAGAACGATGAGGAAAAGGAAACATCAAGAGAGATAGATAGATAGAGAGGGAGAGAGAGCGAGAGAGAGAGAGAAAGTGAGAGACAAATAGAGAGATAGATAGTGTGAGGTAAAATAACACCTTCTACACATGGAGGCTTGAACTACATTTAAAAGCCTTACTAAAGCCATACATAAATGCATGGATATAATGTTAAGTCCTGTAGCCAGTCATTTTGACCATAGAATTGCCAATTGCATTCCTTGATGGTATGTGGAGAATAAACGCCACCAAAATTCTCAGCAAAACAAAGCAATATTCCATAATAAAGATATTATGATCACGGTCAATGTATGTATATGATGAATAAATTCATGAATCTACTCATAAACCCAAGCCTTCATAAGATGATGATCAGTGTCAGGGATGTTTTGGGTGCTTAAACCTCCTTTTCACTAACCTAAGGCACTACGGCAATACTACACGATATCAGTGAGCTTTGTCGGTTTTATATCACAGTTTGAAAATACCAGCTCCATACAAATGGAGCTTCTGCTCGATCTTGGGAACTCTTAACATATTTCCTCTGATTGAGACATACCAAGTTCAGCCAAATACGGTGAAATTGAATTGGCAGTAAAACCTCAACATTCCATTTTGATTAATCACCATAACTTGTGTTCTGGAACTGATTATTAAAAAAATAGCTACGATTATCTGGAAAACTACCTAAAAAGATAGACCTTTTTATCGGAAAATATCCCCCCCCCCCAAAAAAAATGCCTTTACATGATTTGGGCTTTGTTGTTCTGTGATGACCATTGAGACACCGAAGGGCATATTTTTGGAAAAAAACAAAAAAGCTGTTTTTAGAAGCAGCCTAATGGGATACACATATATACTGTTAAAGTTACCAAAATGTGACCAGGAGTGCTTGAACACACACACACACACACACACACACACACACGCACACACACACTGATAATAAGAGAACCACTTCAAAATCTACTGAAGGCTGTACATGTTTATTTTGCCCTTATTATTTTCGAAAAAGGCATGAATCCACTTAACCATGTGCTTTGTTCTATCATCAGGTATTTTGAAAAGATGCCTTGTCAATCGTATGTGATGATAGAGAGAGAGAGAGAGAGAGAGAGAGAGAGAGAAGAGAGAGAGGGAGAGAGAGAAGAGAGTGAGAGAGAGAGAAGACACACACACACACACACACACACACACACGCACACACACACAGAAAGAGAGATTAGGGAACCCATCTTCCATATCTGCTAACCCTCCCCGAAGCAGTAATATAAATAAACACAAACTGTCGCTGTCATAGCCAGCTTTGATAGGAGTTAATGAGGCAATTAAATATGCTAATCATATACATAATAAAGATGCTTCTATTACACTTATAGCATCAGTAGCAGCCAGCAGCCTCCTACTTTCTTAT
>OY735233.1:3216806-3251806 GCA_963457665.1 Thysanoteuthis rhombus
TATGACTTACATGAATTATCTTCTTTCTTATCACTTGCTTTATTCAGTACAATCACCCCTAACCCTAACCATGACACAATGTTGGGAAGGTGGTCTCGATTGTAAATTGTAAAGTTTCACATCGTCGCCCACTTAATGTTAATACGATGTGGAAGTCCAATTTCTAATATAAGCTTATGCTAAATTGGTTTTGGTTTGTCAGGGTTCACACAACTGTCTCGAAAATTCGGACCATTTTAGTGATCAGCACCCAACAACTGGCGAAACAAGTAATCTATTCATTAATCAACCCTTTAAATAATTGTCACTTTGCACCTTGGCACGTAACTTTTTGATTGAGCATTTACTTCATAATAATGATCATATTATTATAAATACTCCATCGAATAAAATTAATAAAAAAAATATCTCCGATTGAAAAAAAAAAGTTATGTCCCTTACATCCTAGAGACCCAAGGTATTTGAAATGTATAACAATGTATAACAATGTAATAAGGATTGCTTGGACTGGAAATCTCATTATTTTTCTTGCTTCTGTTGCAACCAGAACATCTTGACCGGTCTATTCTCTTTTATTTTCAGGTAGTCCCTGTTTTACTGCATTTGAGAGCAAATAGGGGAAAATAAGAGACTTTAAATGGCCAAAAAGAGTCCCTTTCATTCATACTGATCGTGCAGCTGAAGAAGGCCAAAGAACATTTGGGGATCAATTTAGAGAATTAAAAGAAACAGAAATTGGTTTGATTAGTCACTAATCAGAAACCATCAGGTAGCCAACGTTTCTTTATTTGCTGCATGTCATCTTGGGGATGATCAATGAATGTTAATTTTCTCATATTTTGTTGGATGGTGATCACTAAAAAGGTCTGAGTGTTTAAAAAAAAACTGCCTGAACGTTACAAATTAAGGGGTCAATTTATATTTACATTGAAAATTGGATCCTCACTAAAAACTTACTTGACGGAAGGTAAAAAAACGTTTTTCTAGATATAATATCGTTTGAAAAGGGCTTCTTGGCTATTGGGAAAGGCATGAGGTTCTTTTTAAACCAACATTATGGAAAATTGCGAAAAAATCTTGAAACTCATTTGGAATATCTGCCCAAGATTTTCTAGCTCATTGAAACTTCCTCAAACATATCTAATTGCTTTCATTGGTCAATTCCAATGGAGCTTAACTACAGCACGAGGACTACACACAAACATTTGAAAAGAAGTACATTGTTTTGCTTGAACGAAGTGAATGAGTTTTGTAATCTAAGGGAGGTAACTCTTGATTTGTTTCAAATTGTCTCCCTTTATTATTTCTCTTTAAATCAGATGCTTTTCGTCATAACCCTTTCGATCGATATATTCTACGACCGTTAAAGGAATCCAGTGGGAAGAGAAAATAAAGGTGGACCCAAACGAGTCTTTTCCTTGTATCCCATCCCTTGGGAGCCCACTTAACGTGGATGCAGCCTTTCTTGATTAATTCTGTTCATACAGCAATTAACGAACTGATAGCCTATCTAGGGCATCGGTGTCTTCGTCAGCTCCGAAGAACCGGCGCATTTCCAAGCAACCTTTCTAGTTTTCGAAACAGCCTGTAAAGTCTTCTTTCAAGATAGCTATCATATTCTCCCATAAAGCGTCCACGGTCTGAAATTTCCCCTTTTAACGAGAAAAAAAAGAGAAAAAAAAGGAAATCGTGAGGAGCCAAATCTTAAATATTGTGACTGTCATAGCAGAGTGACACAATGTTCTGACCCTCAAAACTGCACATGACGTAAAGAATGGTCAGGCTCAGTTATCATGACTGTGACAGTCAGAAGCTCACACAAGATGACGTCTCACTGCCGAGTAACCCCAGGGCAGAATTTCCATTCAGTTATGAGCTGTAAGGTCGACTCTGATTGATTGACAATTACATAATGGATACACCACCGTATTTTATTTTCATTTTCATTTTATCGACCCCCCTAATATTATTCAATCATTCTGAACGTATCACGTGAAATCGAAATTCAGTTTTGCTTAAATACAAAAAAGATTTTGATTTGTTTAGTCCAAATATAACATAATCCCCAAACTGTTTGAACCAGAGTTTCTTGAACTGATGAAAAAATCGCCCAAGGATGAATGAAGCTGTAAATTTGGTAAATGAAGGCTGAATGACACATAAACAATGAAAGACTTATTTTACTAAGATATTTGTATTTTTCTTTTCTTGAAACAAGTACAATAAGTGAGTAATCCCCCAAATCTAATCTCAAGTTCTAAGACTGTTGTTTGATAAATTTATGTAAACTAGAAAATTACAAAAACATTTATGTTCTATTTTTTTTTAAAATTCAATTTTTTTTTTTCAAATGAAGTATCAAAAATCATCATCATTTTTTTTTATTTCCATGACTTCTTTTACTTCCATTTTGATTATATTTTATCGCAAAATTATCTTTAATTTTCTTGGGATATTTTTTTAAAAACTGAGCAAAAAAACAACCTAAATAGATTCTCGACAAATTGATTAATTAATGATTTTTGCTAACGATACAAGATTAGATGAAATTATCTTAATACATAATATATTAATCTTAATTAATATAGTCAACAACACAAAGGAATTTACTCGTGAGATTTTATAATAATGCATGATAGAAATTGAAATATTCCACGAAACATCGTTTTGAAGTTTGAACTGTACAAGGGAGATAATTTCCCATACCTAAGAAAATATCGATTATTTCCCTTTGATTATTTCGTTGCTGAAGAAAAAAAAAGGACTCAGATTTTTGAAGTACTTGTTATTAGATAAGAACCCTGAGCTGAATAAGATATTCTTCAATCAAGGTAATTGTATTTTAAGATCATTTAACAACTCATCGACGGAAAAAAAAAAAAACACTACAGGTTTGGTCACTGAATAGAGATCGTCAAATAATCGAAGTCTTTTGGTAGCAAGCCATTATGGGAGTGGTTAGTTTTTAAAGAAAGGGAAAAATGATGATCGATGAATAAGTTACTTTTCTCGACTTTTCTTGGGCAGTCTTTTAGCTCCATCAGTGCAACCTTAACGCAAAACACACATATAGCCAGCCAGCCAGCCAAACGAATTTGAAAACTGAAGAAACCTGTGTTGATATGTCGACAGTTCTGGTTGACCATCTCTAGCAGCTCACATATGTAATTAAATTTTGCCACCAACCGTTATGGTCGTGGATTTCACAAATGTTGAAAGGAGTGTCCTAAAATACAAAACCAGCACACACACACACACACACATATATATATATATATATATATATATATATATATATATATATATATATATATATATATATATATATTAGTTTGTCCTAAAATTTTCCATTTTACCGTTGGTTTGCAGTTCATTCGGTTCAGTTTTCAATAATATGCTCATAAATATGTATTATCTTTATATTTTTCATTTGTGAAAGACAAAGTATGATTGGTTAATCTAAGTTAAATATATATATATATATATATATATATATATATATATATATATATATATATATATATATATATATATATATATATATATATATATTCGCAATTTCGGAAAAAAGAAACAGAAAAAGAACAAGGACAGATTTTATCCGTCGTAAATCACAGTAAAGAGAGCTATTGATATAAAAGAATTACAAGGACATACACTCGGTGAATGTTAACATTTCGTGCCCATCGCACTCATCAGCAACCGATAATACCATCTGTGTAGATGTGTGTATGTCTGCATGTTTGTTTGTCATGCTATATCAACCACCTAAACATGGGTGCAGCCACACAATATTTAGTATACATACCTAATAGACGTGGAGGAAGATTTTAGGTTATAAATTTTAAGAAAAAGTTTATAAGGATTTTAAAGAGAGGTTCTATTTTCGATGTAACAATAATGCTAAAATGAAACACCTCTTTTCGTTTGAAATACAAAGAAAACTTCCCCTCCTCCTAAGATGCCAAAGGTGAGGAGTGACTTTTAACCCCTTTCAAGGGGTTTAAAGTGAAGAGAAACTCCTTGCTCCTTTGATGGATCAAAAGTGCAGGGATTTTTCCCTGCAATAAGAGATGAAAAATTAAGTGAGACAATAGAAACCGACCAATGTCTCCTGACAGCATACCGTGTTAGGGGTGATCAATTAATTTATCAGAAAATGGGTCGATCTATGGATGTTACTTCTCACTGAAAAAACTCAACAAAACAAAAACAAGCCGGGTACAGTCTAAGGGTCCAATTCAGCTCAAAGTTACATTTTCTCAATACACAATGAGAAGTACAAAATCTCAGCCTTCTTAGATGTACAAAAAATGTCTTGATTTTTACTGAGGATGGTGCAGTACAAGGCTAGCTGAAGAGGGAGCATTTGGGTAAGAAAACTGTTTTACGCAAGTATTTTCAGTGGAGGGACCCTAATACATATATTCTTTTATTTACCTCGTCTCAAAAACCGACTTTTGGCACCAGGATGAAATTTCGGAGCTGAACAGCATTAGTCGGATATTTACGATTATTTATCAAGCTTAGCGTAGTATGAAATTCTATTTCTACAAATTTACGACACCACACGTCTCTGATGACGTAAACATGACACACGACGAATGCACATCGCTAATTATATGAATAGATGTAAAATGCATTGCTAATGGTTTTACAAGAGGAATTTGATCAATTCGATTAAATTCCCTTAATGTTCGGGCAACACATTGTATGACAAATATCGTATCAATGATATACTGCTACTGGCATGATATCACCCGGTTGTCGTGCCCACCTTATCCAGCTAAAGAAAATCATACATATACGGAGTTATCTGACCTTTGGAAGGGATCTACTCGCTAACCCCTACATCTCAGAAAATACACAACTCATTCAGCCACGAGGAAGGTCTCACGGGATGTAGCGTCTCAATTCATTACTACCTATGATTGTGACGTGAGGCTGGTTCGGGGTTCTAGATATACGGTTATGTCTCCATTACTAGACATAGGGTAACTGACGGCAACATTCCCAAATGATACCGGTATTCACTAAGCTTAGCTTAGTCTGGCACAAGGTCACAAAGGAAGAACAACCAGTTAGTATCCATCTGTAATAATCTGCTACCCTAGCTTGCTGCCCTGCAACCGTGGTTGAAAGATGGGTATCAGGGATACAACGAATACCTACTTAATTTTCAGTTTCTTTTGTGTGTGTGTGCGTTCAATGTCTTCTAATGGAGACATAACCAAACACCTAGTTCCCTAAACCGGCCTCATCGTATATGCAGTTCCCAAAACTTATTTCCATTAATTCCCTTCGCTTTCTATGGCCAGTTAAGAATTTCAAGTTCTGTAAACAAACTGAGGCTTGTTCGCTTGCCAAGGTGTCGGCAACCTTTTTTGATAAGGATTAGGAACGTTTCTTGTCTTGTAGATTAAGGCAAATAAAAAAGATGAAACGATGACCATTCAAGACTATTGAAACATCTGGCGTGGGATAGAATAGCAGAAATGTGTACTGTTAAAACATTGATTCATTTGAGGCCACGGCTAAAATGAGACTTTTTTTCAATTTTCCGATTCTGAATTTTATTGTTTGCTAACCAAAGATAGATGTAAAACAAAACAAAGAATTCTTTGTATACAACGTCACATATTCAATTAAGTCGGCTGATATGGGACGGCGGACAAGATGAAATGAGAGTGCCAGTCGGATTTGTCCCGCGGGCCTTAGCTGGCCGACCCCCGTACCAGATTTAGCAAGGCTTTATAGGTAACCACCCTATAATCGCTATTATCGTCTGTTTGTCTACGATAAACTGTTTTTGTTGATAAAATAAACAAATCCTCAGGGGAAGAAAGTTGCAAACACAGTCACAAGGATGGGGTCAAAGTTCAGCGTTGAATTGAGATATCACCCTAATAGAATTATCCTCTCAACAAATAAATTAAACAATGAATATCGTGAAAAGGGTGAAAATACACCAGTCCGTATGTAGGGCGAAGGTTATAAAATAAATATAGCGTGAAAGAAGAAACTCAGAAAACCATTTTAGCTGACTTTTTATAGACGCAATAAAAAAAAAATGAATTGTTATGAACGGCTGTCCAGTTGTTCGATATAAGCGCTGACTCATTAATTTTCACACAAACTACCCCTTCACTCAGACACACACACACGCGCACACAGACAGACAGACTGACAGACAGACACACACACACACACACACACACACACAGCATCAGTATTTTCTGTCGAATTTTTCTGTAGAAAGATATTACGTCACATACCACACCAGCGTTCACGTGTGTGTGTGTGTGTGTGTGTGTGTGTTTATAGATTTGAAATGTTTTATGAGTATGGAGAGAGCGAGGAAGTGTTAAGGAGAAAAATAAAGTGTGTGTACGCATTTTGTGTGTGTGTGAGTTTGCACGTGTGTATCTGAGAGAGAAAGAGAGAGAGAGAGGGGGGCTCTCATATACTGTACATATACTTTAAAACAAACGGTTTACAAGGGTATTTAGAGGACTATCGTTTGCTGCAACTGATCTAAGACCCGTGATTGTCTAAATCGAGCTTCAGTAGACGCACCTCCCTAGTTATAATACCAGTGCACTTGATGCAGTGCAATATTTGCATGGTGTTTTTAATATCAAATATTTTATATACCGGCTTTATGCACAAAGATATGAACACACAGACACCGACACACAGACATTAGGCTGCCAACACACAATATTTGCCTGATGATACATTACCTAAGACTAAAACCAATTTTGAGTGGTGTGTTGTATTGAATGGGTCTCCCCTACACACACACACACACACACACACACACACACACACACACACACACACACACACACACACACACAAGTATCAGATTCTCCCATTGAAAGGTAGCAAATATTCAGTCTGTATCTTTTCGCTTTATTTTACTAGAGTAATTTATAATAACCCACTTCCGACTTGCTAGGCCTGTCAAAACTTCACCAGAGCCCCGTTAATCGTATATTTCGGGTTGCTAGCCTCTCACGTCACCGGACAAAGGATCGGACATTCCCTGTCTGAACTCAGACACATCCTAGACTATTATCAGTTACTCTTCCAAAAATAATCTTATTATCATAAGTCTAATCTTAACCCAAAGAATGAAAATTCTGACTCTACTTAAAGTTTCCTCACGCACAACACACAACGGTCGAGTTATAAAATCTAGATTACAAAATTGTCCCTTTCTCTGTTTCATTGCTTGTTTGACGTTAATTCAGTCTGCGTGATCATCTTGATCTCAGTTTCAGGCAATCATTGTTGTCTTATGTAATTCTAGTACCAAAATGTCCGTATATAAGTTTTTAAAAAAACAAACTGACAATAACACCCCTACCCGATCACACTGATCAATTAGGCGACAGACACAAACATCAAATCTTTTATCTTTTATTATCTCTATCATTATTGTTTCTCTAGGGGGTTTTTTTTTTTGTCTGCCTGGAGCAAATTTAGCAGACGACTTCAATTTCAGCTCAACGTTAGGCGACATATACACTCCTTCTTGAAAAGAGATTCCACAAAGGGCTCTGAGCGAATAGTGTCATTAGATACGGTCGTTATTGGGTCAAATATTTCTATTTTATTACATAAGTGTATTACTAGCTGTTTAGGTAAGCCATGAAATCAGGGGCATGATCCATGAAACAAATGGGTCATAACTTTCATCACTTAGACGATTATATCATGTATTGACGCAAATACAAAAAAAAAACATACATAGAAATAATCCATTTATTGCCTTCTTGGCTTTAGTCATCTTTTGCCCCAAAAAAGATTTGGAGGGCGAAAGAGAACAAAGATAAATAAATACCAGATTTTACAATTTTTGCCCAATTTTCTTAGGCGAATTTCGCAATATCTATGTAGAAAAAGTGATTATTAATAGCCAGGAATTACCGCACGCGTCACTATCAGAATGAGGCTATCATAAGCATAATTTAAATTCATTCAAATTGATCTCAATGCAAGAAAACTTTGCAAATAATTTCACACTGCAAATGTATAGCAAATCAGAAGGAAAGTATTGTCGGTGTTCAGGAACTAAGATTAGAATTACAGACAGAATTGTGATATTATTCAGATGTACACTGAATGGTCCAACTCTTCATCTGTTAAATTACCCAGCATTTCAAGTATTTCACACATATTTTTTAATCATTTCCCCAGCGAAAAATCATGCAACTTTTTCAGTTCCTCAAGCTTTTGTGTCACATCTCGTGCGTATAATGTAAATGTGTCGCTAATGGTTTGACAGCAAGAAACCGTTACTAAAAGTTTTGATTTAGAAATTCACTGAAAATCAGAGAGAGAGCAAGCGTCAGTGGTCAAGAATTGACGTAAGCGTTATTAACAAAATACGGCTATTATAAGCGTATTTAGTCTACCTTTACTGCTGAAAAATAACGGCTGAAATCTAGAATTTATGCAACAGCATTGTACTTATAAAATAGAAAAAAGATATCATGTTGCTCTGCATTCTCTTGTTTATGCTCAGTGATTCCTGAATAACAAAATAATCCAAAGGTGAAATAGAAATAAAGCTACAATTTATCAAGTTCTCCGTGATTACTGTATGAACGGATAAAGTTGTTGACTACAAAAAAAATAACATATTTTAAAACTGGCATTGTCCCTTCTTTTGCTCATGTACGGTCAAAAAGCAGTCAAGAATTTTAAGTTTTTAGGGGATGAAATTTCAGAGCTGAACAGCATTAGTCGGATATTTACGATTATTCATCAAGCTTAGCGTAGTATGAAATTCTATTTCTACAAATTTACGACACCAGACGTCTCTGATGACGTAAACATGACACACGACGAATGCACATCGCTAATTATATGAATCGATGTAAAATGCATTGCTAATGGTTTTACAAGAGGAATTTGATCAATTTGATAAAATTCCCTTTACGTTCGGGTAACACATTGTATGACAAATATCGTATCAATGATATACTGCTACTGGCATGATCTCACCCGGTTGTAATGCCCATCTTATCCAGCTAAAGAAAATCATACATATGCGGAGTTATCTGACCTTTGGATGGGATCTACTCGCTAACCCCTACATCTCTGTAGAAATGATAAATTCCTTGTCGCTTCCACTTTGACGCCATACAGAGCCACCAATAAGATAGCTGATTGTTATCTTTCCGATATTTAAACTGTGGTGGTAAATCTCTCTTTCCTTTTTCTGTGTTTCAACAGCCTCGAGGTAAGCCCGTCTTTTCTCTCTCTCTCTTTCTCTCTCTCTCTCTCACTCTCTCACACACTCTTTAGTTAGGATAGTTAGTATAGTTTTTATACACACTTTCTTTTTACACACGCATCATCACATTTTAATCTCAAGAACAGATCCTATCAAAGTTGAGCACTGTTATCGTAGTTAGGTCGGACTTTTTAAGATAACTTGATAGTGGCTACATCTAGGATGACCAAACTGACAGACATTCTTCAGACTCTATCTTACATTTTACTTAGTGGACATTCCTTTCCCTTTCATCCTTCCTATCTCTACATCTTTTATCCTGGTAGATCCTTCCACATATCCGTGTCGGCAGAAACTCCAGTCTTCATTCATTTTAATTCATTCATGAATTAAACCTGGCACTGTTGTTTACTTCTTTCTTTGTCCTTATTTCTTTGTTTTGTTAACAATCCAACTAACTGTGTACTAACCTTGTTTTTGTACTTAAGCAGTGAACACGCTACTTACCAGGGTTTATCTCCTTAGATTAATTCTGATAATTTATATTTTAGGGGGCTAATATAATTATCACCCCTAAACAATCAAATAATTGCACGTTCGTCAAGCAATAGTTTTTTATTTACTTCTTCAACGAAGTGAACTCGTCTGACTAGAGTTTGCCTGGCTGAATCTTGTTGTTTGAAATTGGCCACACACAAGGCGTCTTTGGCAGTTTACTAAACGTGAATGGGACAGCAATCAAAATCTCTCATGCAAGCGGTTTGCCGTGAGGCAACTAAGCGTGGAAAACGAACTGAAATGTGAGAGACACGCAGCATGACACGCACAGATTCATCTTGAAGTGCTACATAGAAGAAAAAAGGTATTGCAGAGACTGTTTTCAATTGTGAAAACACATGGAGAGAAGGTTGTAGAATAGATCGGTCAAGATAGTGTCGTTTGAACAAAAGCAATACAGAGAATGAGGTCGATAGTTCGAACAAGTTTTGTTATATACCAACTTTTGTTCGTATAATCTGATCTCTCCTTCACATCTTCGATATTGAAACAACGCTTTAGCCGATTCATCGTCCAAACAAAAGTTGGTATGTAAATGACTCTTTTCTAAGTTATAGACAAGCTTTGTTATGATAATCAATTATGAATATCAAAATTATAGTTGGTAGAATTGGTCAACCGGAAAGTGGTAGCAATAATAACAGACTCACCCGCAACATTGTGTGATCAGAATAAGTTCTTTTATGACATCTGAGCGTTCTATTACGAAAATATGAAAAATGGCTCAGAAATATGGATATAGTAAATCTCTCCCTCTCTTGTCTCCTTTCTCTCTCTCTCTCTCTCTCACACACACACAAACACACTTTCTCACCATCTCTCTCTCTCTCTCTCTCATGATTTGAATCTTTTTTCAATTTGATCTGAAAGAAAATGAATTTGACTTTCATAGATTTTGAAACGTTTGTCATAGGTAACTAAAACAGCACAAAGAATAAATTGCATTGTCTGAACACTTGGAATGATTCTTCTCAAAATTATAGATGGTTGTAGAGTGAATCGGCCGAAATGTCATATATACACGTATACAAATGTGCATATGTGTATACATTATGATATCGTAATCATATCTCTTTGCATGTTAAATATACTACCAAAATATTGGCATCTGCTTGCTTGCTTTATCAACTCACCTGGTTTCACACCTGGCCCAAACAACCAGTCAAATGGGCTACGGATTCCCCTCTCTTTTCTTTGTGTGTGTGTGTGTGTGTGTGTGTGTGTGTGTGTGTGTGTGTGTGTGTGTGTGTGTGTGTGTGTGCGAAGGTAAGGGGGGGGGCTATAACCTTGAAGATTTGCACGAGTGCACCTCTAGGAGTCATCTAAAAACTTTTTTTACAAATAATAATGTCGTTGTTTTTTGGCCTCCATGGTGATTTTGGATTAACAATGCTTAGATCTCGTGATGGTATTTTTTTAGATAATTTTAGATGATCTTTTAGATAATCTTTTAGATAATAAGATCTGGTATACGTGTCGACTACAATGAATAAATGAATTATTTGCGTGTTCTCCTATTTTTTTTTTATAAAGAACAACAAAAAGAACAGTAATTAGAAATAAATAAACCTGGAGTCACCCCCTTAGACAGACATTGTTTCCTGTTTATACTTGATTATATTATATACTCGAAAACCGACGGTCAGATTAGTTTGGAAATTGCTTTATTTTTCAAGAACACTTTAAGGGCATTGCATGAACAAATATCTCGCTCCGATATGACATTTTTGCTGTTCTACAGTAACACAAGTACCCAGGCACAAACAGAAATCGGATCATTATAATATAAATATTCATTATATTTATCCATACACTAAACGAAATACGAAATTCTTCTTATTTCCTGTACATAATTTTAATTTATTTTCGCATCACTAGTGCAGTTGTCGACTGGGCCTAAAATTCCTGCCAGGAAAAATGTATAAAAAGGCCCATCTAATCCTAAAATTTGATCATTCTCGTCTATAAGTCGACCCTTGATTCATGGTCACTAAATCATTAATATATGGTAATCCTTTTCTAGTTCCTTAGATCCGTATCTCGTAACTATATTCATATTCAACATTTTAGTTTCGTATATTCCTAATATTTTAACATATACCTTATGCGCTTATATTACAGCAATAAATAATTGAATGAGTTGCCTCTTTATAACTTTGAACTATCATATTTAACCAGGTACATTATATGATATTACATTATCTATTATAAATGTTCAATTTACTATATTAATCGGCCTGCAGGCTTAGCTCTAAGTATTTTGGTTCCTATCTTATCGTTTCTCACTATAATGTTGCACATTTTTTAATTGAGACACATACAATTTAAAATTGGATGCATTCTATCAAGCAACTTACACGATACAGAACCTAAAACGAAATTGAAACTTAAATCTAATTATCGTATAAGGACAATAAATAATCGCATAAAAAAATACAAAATACAAATGATCGTTAAAATTATAAAACACGCTTCAGTAAGCAAGAATAATTGTGAAACAAATCTTTGTCCAAGTGAACGTATCTGCCAATGAATATATCTACCATCAAAGAAAGACCCAACTTGAAGGGGCGCATCGGGAGATATAAAGGTATCCTGATGGGTCGGTCAGCTACAGAGTGAAAATTAACTCCCTACAAGAAATAATTATATGCAACATGAAACCCTGACCCTATGCCCTGTGACCTCTTTCTATGATGTCAGGCAAAGGAGGAATTGTACCGAACCAAGTCAAAAACTCTGGATCAATTGGGGAAGAGCATTCGACCTGTTATGGCCAATATATCGCCAGGCTTCCTGCAAAGGTCTATAGAGGCGATATCAAAACGCCTATAGAAATTTGTGCCAAGGTTGAATCTTAAAGAGGCAAATTCTACCATCGTATGGTCCAAGTTGAAGCTAGTTTGACTACAATTGGCCAATGAATAATCAAGCTATCACTAATTTCTTATAGTAAGTTTCTTTCAACTCAGCCAATAATCTTTGGAGTGGACAGAAATTTCGACAAATTTGTCACACTGGGGCGTTTCCGTTCAAAGGGTACACGTTTGGAAGTAGCCGGACTTTATGTTGTGTGGAAAAGCCTACCATAATAGTCTCGTGAAATAATTTTCCGTCCGACGTACGAAAATACAGCTTTGAAGTAATTTTCTCGGGTGTTGTCAATTTAGATATTTTATATCCAAATTTAGATCTATAAGTAAAAAGTGCGAAAATGTACTGTTATCTATTCCACATTGATGAAAAAATTATTTCTCGTACCCTCCTTTCGGATGAAAAATAAATTATAAAAAACAGTTGAATATAATACCTCAAATTGGGTTTGATAAAATAAGGAAAACAATTTGTTTATGATTATGATAATAGCAACAATCAAAACATTTTAAATCCATAAACACATGCTCGTGAACGCTGCTGAGTAGGAAGCTATATCCATATGGATTTTTATTGTAGATCTAATAACCCCATATCGAGAAAGTCTGGCCAGAACGACCCTAAACTTGACAGTGCAATGTCCAGTACACAAACCAATATATCTGGCGAATATCAACTTCGTAGAATGGCCTGTTGTCGGTACATGAAACACACAAACAAACAGGGATTTCTCAAATTATCGTTTAATAAATCTTCCCAGTGATACTGGTACATCAACTCAATTAGGAGATAGGATACACAATATAATCCTTTATCAAATTCTTTCGCCTAAAGGGATTTGTTTGGCTTAATGAACATGTTGAGGAATTAATTTAATCCGCGATCGGATAGTTCTAAATGTCACAGCAATATGGTGATACGCGCATCCAACACGCGACAAAGTCTGTCGTCATTATCCACAGCTTTAGAAATATGAAAAGAAAAAGGTCCAAGTTGACAGTGAATTATTTGTTCTACTTGACGGATTATGATGAATCGTTCATTCTGCCATAATTCATCTTATTAAAAACCGTCAACCAAAACTGTATCTATGACAGTCAACATAAGTTTCTTCTGTTTTTTACTTGGTGTGGCTGACTGTTTATGTATCACGTGTACAGACTGCACCATTGGAGTAAGAGGGCTAACAACATTTACACCGTACCATGTCTAAAGAACTTTTTTTTTGCTTTTTAAGCACCCCCCTCCCAATAGGTTTTTTAGTGATGAGTTGGGTTTACAATGTGAATTTATGCTCAATTGGTCAATTACTTTGTGTCCAGTGGCATTCATCCTCGATTTTTTGGAAATTCGGACTTTTTAGTAATCATGGCCTAACAAAAGATGAGAGAAGTATTCATGGATCATCACTTTTTCCAATCTTTAATTGATCACCTACAACACGGTATTCTGTCAAATTCACGGTTTTTATTTCTCTTGATTTTCTTCGTCCAGCAGCAAAATTAATTTCTATCTATTATGAATTATAACCTTTCAAACGTGTTTGCTTTAACTGCTTTGGGTGTTTTTTCACTATGGTAGACAATCGTTTTTCGATGCCCATGATATTTATATTCATATAGGCTTTGCTATATGTCGTCGGCGTCATCATCAATTTGGCCATTGCTGGTTGTTGATGTCAACTGTCTGCATATTACTGATGCACTATTTCCACTGGGCCCTGTTGAATGTTAGATCTTTCGAAGATGTCACCCAAGAGGATGGATCATTTTCTTTTGGACATGTACAGGAAATGTTCTTCTGTAACAGTAACTGAACCAGACTCATCTTTTTGGCTCTTGTGTTCTTAGCTCCAAGAAATGCTTTTAACTGCTCTGAGAATAGGCGTGGTACTTGGGCCTCGTAGTCCATCTATTACCCAGTCCCTAAGCCCAGAAGACTGATGCACGTCGTCTCCACGGTATGCAGTAGATTTTGTATTATTCACATAAACCTCTGTCATAATTATAACTGGTAATACACATTTATTGAAGCAACAGTACCACTACCCGAAAGTAGATGTCTAGAGAGCACCAAACAAAACAGGGGGTCTGTTTCGAGATTCATTTTTTTTTAGCCCATGGTTTAAGAAGGAGCTTCCGAACAGGCCCCTTGGAGTTAAGGTACTCACTTGATCACAATGATTGATACGGTTTCCCACCAGTGCCACAAGTTGGTGTTCGAGCTCAGGTAAACGCTAGGATTTCGCTTGCTTTTTACTGCAGCTGCTCAGACCATCATTCCATGGACGTTAGTAAACAGCGCGGATTGTTAATGAAGAGACGAGCGTGCGAATGGTTGAGTCACTTATGGTTAATGAGCTAACAAGCTAGCGACAAAAGATGATTGAGTCCCAATATAGTTTGACAGTCATATTGAGTCAGTATACAATGTTCGTGTTTTTGCGTGTTTTTATCTTATGGATGATTAAGTCACTTCTATGGATGGGCCATCCCGCGACCAACGAAGCAAGACGACAAATTAACAATGCACAAAGAAATCTCCGACTTTTTTCTTTGTTGTACACCGTTTATTTATTGGTATTCATGGCGCCTGTTGGTGACCACACACCGACAAGCCCTTCTGCATTGATCCCTGTTTATTGGCTGTTTCCTGGCCTGGTAGGGTGGCATTTTGAAATGACCTAGGTCATCGGTGATGGTGGTCAATAAGCGTTGTGTCAATCGACTACTGGAACGTTTCTAAACAAGCTTCTTCAGGTCCTTTGCTGGAAAACCATTCTCCTTATTAAGTTTCTAAACCATTTTAGCCTTCGCTGTGTGATCGAGGCTGAAGCGGGGACTTGAAATAAACAAGTGACATTAATTCGTAACGAAGGGATCAGGTTTCTTTTGCCGGCCTCTTTCAACACATCCTTATCTATCACCCATTCACTTGATTCTTCACAAAATGTATTTGAGTGTTACACATGAATAACGCTAAAAGTTGAAGATTCATTGATGTAATTGATACTTTTGCAAATTCAATATAGAGGTATTATCTGTTATTGTTGGAAGTTTTTCGACATTTAAGAGCAATGGCGTCCACCCAAGAGGTTAGGCTGGATCTCAAATACGATTTCAAATTAGGTATCAAAAGCTCAGCTAATAACGCCAACAAAGCATTTAGAGTTAACACTGCTACAATATGAACTGTTTCGTGTTGGTTCGATATGTTTGTATTTTTTCTGAATATAGATACTAATAATGAACTTCGAGGGAGACAGAAACCTGCTCTAGTAAAGTTGTTATCCAACAATCAAGAGACTTCTTTCTCTTCAAATTTTTATGTGTTATAGCAGAGGTAGTAGGAGGATGACATCCGCAGGGGTACTAATCGTTGAATAGTAACCGAATATCCAACCTATACCTCGTTTAATTCAATATGTACCACAATGTATGTACCACAATATTGACCGAGTAGGTACTCTAGTAAAAAGAAGTCTCTATGACCATATGTGGATTATGTTTCCTTTCTGTTACTAGTGATTTTTATATTTCTTCTAACTCACTTGCGTGTAAGAACTATTTTTTAGTACAAGAAAGGATAACTGAATTTTTTGTGACCAATATCTTTACCTGGGTTACTTTTGAAAGAATTCATACTTTCCGATGTGACTGTTGCTTGGTCAAGTGGGTCCCATAGAATGGTCATTCTGGTATCCATAAAGTACCTCCTTGGTCATTTCGCTACTAGTAACTGAAGTTGGCAGCTATGTTTTGTTGGTAAGTGATGATGGTAGCATGGACTTGTTTGAGAATACTGTGGAGTGCGCAGATTTATTTGTCCAAAAGATAGCACAGTACATCCGAGAAAAGACAAGAGTCAGGGACATCATAGAATCCATTAAAAATCTCAAATGGCGGTGGGCTGGCCATGCTGCAAGAATGGCAGACAACTGATGGACATCACGACTCACGACATGGATCCCCCGAAATCACATGCACGACCGAGGCCGGCAGAATATTAGATGGAGAGACGAGCAAGACAAGTTCAGGAAGTACTGGCTCTGCGACGCCCATGATAGAGAAGTGTGGCGAATCCTGGGAAAGGTCTATGTCCAACGATGGACGTTAGAAGACTGATGATGGTGATGATGATGATGATGTGTGGTCTTAAGATGATGCAGAACGTCTGGAAGATGACAGCACGTGAATCAAGTAGTTGATAACAACCGAATGACGTCATGGGACTGAAAGAAAGACATTCTTTCATCTGTACGGACAACCCTCTTAATGATTAACATCAATCAAGATATTTACTGGCATTTTTATTTTTGCCTTGCGTTAAGACTGCTCTCCAAACGATATCACTGTTTATCGACTTTGTGAGCATGCCGATCTAACTAATGAACATTCTAATCTTCAGTAGTCAGTGGGTGCAAAAATCTCATGTTCTGCATTTTTCCAGCGACAAAAATGTATGCACACTTTCGAATTCGACAAAGTGAATCAATATTTTTTCACTAAAAAGTAAGCTATCAGTAGAATTTGAAATCTTTTGTGCGCGCATCAAAATCATTTGTGCGCTGGTTGCAAAACATTTGAGCACAGCTAAAGGGAAACTATGCATGTGACTATTTTAGGATTGATATATGTACTCCTTTCTTAACGATGGTTTCTTTTTGTACCTTACTTGATGCCAGTGGTTTTTTCGTTTTGTGAAACTCGTCAATTCCCGTCCCATCTTTGCATTCTGAGGGCTATATTAATCGAAATGAATTACAGCGCAAGTGTTGTCGTACAGCTTTTATTACTGAAGCAAGAAGAGAGTTAATGAGAAATAGAGATGGCAGACATAACTATTAAGATATTACTATATAATGATGTATTGTGTATCACAAATATGACGTAAAACTACTGATATCAGTGCTCCCACAACTCACATCGGGTGAGTCCAGGACCCATGTCGCCAATGTGCGATAAGCTAAGATAGTATTTCAATGAATGCTATTTTTTTTCTCGGTGCTTACTTTAACCGTTGCCAAATCAACCATTGACAAAATAGGGCACGGTAAATTGACTAAATATTTCTCCTAAATACGAATAAATTTGTAAGTGTAAAATTACATAAATTGCCTAAATACGGATAAAATTGTCAGGTTTAAATTACTTAAATTGCGTAAATGGTCGGGTAGCTTCTTCTAAAGCTAGTTCGATCCCGCGGATGGTTTTCATCTAGCATTTTGGTAATTCGGTTGACGATCATTTGGGTAAAATGTCTGTAGATGCAGTTGAGTAGTTTTATTGGTCTGTACCTGTTTAGGTCGTTCGGATTTCTTTTTTTATATAGCAGAATTATAATTGCAGCGTTCCAATTTTCTCATTTTTAACTGTGTTCGAAGAATGTCAAATAGAATGGGAAGTTTCCTCGTGATATCTTCACCAGCTTTTTTCAGTAGGTTGATGGTGATGTCATTGGATCCAGTAAACTTTTCTTTTTTTGTTTGTTAGATAGCTTTCTGCATTACCAACGTAGTAATGTCTGGGAAATCATCGAACTGGTTACTCTTGATTTGTGTACCCTGTCTTTTGTTCTGTGTCCTTTGTTTGGGAAGAATAAAGGTTTTTGTAGAATTCTTGGGTGCATTCGACGATTCAATCCCTGTCTGTTAGGTTTCAGTTTTCTTCGAGCATTCTAATTATTTGCTTTCTTCTTGAGGGTTTTTTCTAATAGTCTTGAAGCCCCGACTTTTATCGATAATGTTTTCGATAACAGTTGCCGAGTATCTTCTTTTGTCTACTATTCCTTTCTTTTTGGTAGTTTGTTCAATTCTGTTGGATCAATCTTTTTTCATGTTATTGTCGGTGACTTGGAGTTTTTACGTTTTTCGATGAGATTCATAGTTTCTTCTAAGAGTTTACAGATGAGTTTTGAGCTCTTTCTCTTAATCATATTGGCAACTTCAATCAGAGAGGTTGTCATTTTGTTATATTGTAAGATTGAATTGTTTGAATTGCTCAATTATGCGTAAATTTACAAGGATTGAATTACCTGAATTATCTAAATACGCATCAATTTGCTAAGATCAAATTACCTACATAGCTTTAATACGAATTATTCATGAGAAATGAATTACTTAAATTGCCCTAATTCGCATAAATTCATAAGCAGGAAATTATCAAAATTTATAGGCATAAATTTTTGAAGATTGAATTACCTGGATTATTAAGATACGCCTAAACCAATAAGGATTCAATTACCAGAATTGCCTGAATACCAAATATTCATATGGAGTAAATACCTGAATTTCCTAAATACGCACGAATTCATAAGGATTATATTATCAAAATTGTGTAAATACGATTAAATTTGCAAGGATTTAATTACCTAAATTGCCTCTATACGCCAATATATGCATGATTTTATAAAGAACAATTTACTTAAATTTCCCAAATTCTAAAAAATGTTTAACAAACAAATTACATGAATTTGCTTAAAGTTACCTGAATTTCCTTAATACCCATAAATATGATTATAAACATGATATACATAAATCGGCAAAATATTGCTTAAATATGCATAATTTCATACAGATTGAATTACTTGAATACACATAAATATACGAGGATTAAGTTACCTGAATCACCTAAAAACACACCAATCTATAAAGATTGAAAGATGACTATATACGCCCAAATTTCTGATGATTACCTAAATTGCCAAAATACACATATATTTATGAGTATCAAATTATCTAATTTCTCTGAATACGATAAAATTTTTGAGAATTGGTTTACGTGAATTGCCAGAATACGTATAAATTTGCAAGGACTAAAATAATTGAATACGCATAAGTTGAAAATTATTCACTTGTTTTCACAATATGTATCTTGGCCATAATTCCTTTCCAACAACTTCATACTTCTCTTGTCAATTTTGTTTACACTGGTTTACTGCTCAAGTTAAAGAAGATTTCTTCGATCGAATTTGTTCACACTGCTAATATTAGTTCATTGATAAGTACTGAAAATTTACTCAGATATTTTTTAGCCTCTTTCCTCTGAAGTTAAGTGTTATTTAAAAAGCATAAATTGAATAAGATACGTATCTAATTACAATTGAAGAAACCTCTTTCTAAGTGCGTGCATGTATGAACACTTATTACTCGACAACAGGCCATTGTACGAAAGTGACTATCGCCAAATATCAGAGAGCACAAAAGGCAGTGCAATGTCGAGTTTGAAACCTTTTGGATCAGTTGTTTTTCGAGAAATCTAATGGAAAATATAAAATTCAGATTACTGATCTTTTATTCAAAATTACAGATCCAAATTTAGGTATGAAATATCTAAATTGGTAACACCGAAGAGAAGTAACCGAATTACTTCGAAGTCGTAGTTTCGTACGACAGATGGAAAATTATTTTACATGACAATTATGGCAGGCAGCCCCACGCACCATAAAGTCCGATCTCTTTGAAACATGCACGTTTGGAACAGGCACTGTCCTAGTTTACATAAACTACGGTGAATTGTCTTGAGAGACTGAAATGAATATCTACATATGAACTCAAAGCACGTACTTATACAAAATGAGATGGAGGCTTTTTCGATAATCGTCCAAAGGAAATGGTCAGATGAATCAGAAAAATTATGATCCAAAACTGACCGGCATAAATAAGTAAGTTTGGTCAGTGAAAAGGTCGTAACTGCGGGTCCTCCCACGAAGATCGAATTCATTGCACTAGTGAATCAGTCTACAAGAATAGCTTGCTCTTCATTGACCGACATCGATGCGACTCATACGTATACCTAACCTATCTTAGTCAGGCCCCAGACCACAGGTTTCGAGAAACTACAAAGGATCAATCTTACTGTATAAGAGAATTGGTGTCCGGTACAAGCTTGTTAACCATTGCGTTACGTTAAGCCTTGTGATAGAACTGACTACAGTAGGAAAGATCTACAAAACACACTTTCTAACCACTGTTCCACAGACATACAGTTATTTTCCAAGTCTAGCTTAGTCTGGTGCAAGGTCTGATTAAAGAAGTAGCCGATAAGGATCAAATCAATACACCATAGAAAAGGTCTGCAAGCCCATTGTCTCACTCCGAGACGACTTGGGTATATACTAAGCTTAGCTTTGCACGCGTGGAACGCCTAGTGAGAATCGCACTCAACACACCAGTATATTAGTCTTCGAGACAAGTTTGCTAACCATGGCGTAACGGTGAGCGGCTGAAGTTAAGATCGAACTGACTTCAGTAGAAATGATTTGTGAGATGCACTTTCTAACTATCAATCCATGGCAAAACTTCATCCTTTTTCCATTCCTAAACTGTCCCAAATCTATCTTTATTGGGGTATTCAATGAGAATCGAATTATGTCTGCTGGATGAACTTGCTCAGTCTCGCCCCACAGTACCCCCTCCCCCACGACACAGTTCCTTGCATGCATTGCCACTTTGGTCCCCTGGCGATGAATCAACGGCTTATTTTTCAGTCTATTTCTTGGCATTCGGCGCTAGTTTTTCTCATTGACGGTTACCTGGTTCAGATCAAAGTGGGAAAGACAGGTGAAAAAAAAAAGATGTATTATCCTGCAGAACTTTTAGATCTGACCATTAGCCGATACACAATCCCGGATATTTTGGATAAAACCAACATTTCAGTCCTAAACATTGATTGCCTAAAGGGGAAAAATCAGCGGTGGAGAGCAGCAAGTAGCTAGTGCAGAACTGTTCTCATCAGGGGGCAAAAATTGAGGAAGGGGTGATTTTAAATCTCCCTAAGACCCCAATGGAGGAGGCAACCCCTCCCCCAAGCTTTCTAAATAATAGTTCACCAACTGAACTTCTACTAGCTTTATAGAATAATAAATCTCACTAAAAGATGGACGGGGCCCTCAAAGGAGCCAGTCCCCCCTCCGGTCCCCAAATCTTCAGCTAAGCCTCAGTTCATTGTCATCAGATTCGAGTACTTTGGACAACACTTTCATTTTCCAGAAAGCTTGCCCACTTTCTTTTCACTTCTGAACCCGCAAAGGTTGATTGGCGTCTTGATCTATTTTTGTACAGACACAAGATCGTTTCAAATTATTCAGAATCTCAAAATGAGTGCAGCCATTGAATTTACCTTCTTCTTAAGAGTACGGAGAAGAATTACACTGAACACCATGACTCAAGACATTACACGAAATCTGAAACTGAGGAGGATGCTTTCATTGGATCACAGTTACTATGGTGATCAGATGCCCTAGCATCGTACTGGTAAACCGGTGATGCGTGTTTAACGGGTTAAAGTTGTTGTTTTTTTCTCCTGAGACAACGCCTGACTTAGTACGTACACCCGTAACGAGTTCTATCAGGAAGGGTTGATATGGTCCAGTGGCTTCAACGCAGACGCCAAGACCGGCAAGTTGGAGGTTCATGAGAAGGGGCAGAACTAGGTTTTTTAAACTAAGAAGTACACAGAGAGCGCAAAAGTGTGCCAACATCGTACAGTAACTAAAAGCTGCAGGAAAACAGAATATTACAGAAACATGGGTGGGAACGCAATTCTCGCAAAATGTATAGATATTGATTTACTTCCCTTGAAATTTAGATTTAGCATTTCTATTTACTGTTCGCTTTTAACCTCTTTTCATACAGAATGGTGAGATATCTCTGACTCGGAAACAAATTCATTGATCCAAAACACTTCTTCCTGCGCACATTGCCCATCCTTCTGCAAAGGTTCAACGAAATTCATCAAAAACAGATATCGTGCGAACAGAAAAAAATTGAAAAATATTTCTCAGTCGGAAACAAATTCTTGAACCTGCACATTCCCAGCGTTTCATAATTCTTTTATTGGAGTTCATTGAGAACTTTTGAAGATATCGTGTGGACAGAAATGAGCAAATACATAAATTTATGAAAGAAATGAAAAAATATCTCTAATTCAAAAGAAAAAAAAAAATAATCCAGGTCTGCGCCCCGAATTCAACCATTCCTTTTTTACTGAATGGAACACCTTTCTACAGAGTTTCATTGAAATTCATTGGGAATTAGGGAGATATCGCGTAGACAGACGGACGGGTGGATGGAAGGTAATACATATACTTCGTTGTGTAGAGACAGGACAAACCAATATCGAACAGTGCATTTCGAGGCTGTAAAATAATGGATTAAGAACCTGGATAATAACAAACATCCATTTATAAGGCTAGATCGGTGAGGTTTGTGAGCAGACGGATCCACATTGAAGGAAATGCTGATTTAAACTCAAAATGAGAATGAAAACACCTAATGAAGAATATTAGGAAGACAAAGGTGGTCAGACGTCAGGAATAGGACTGTAATAACTATATTGAAAATTCACAACAAATGATTTTACTTGAAAAATGCATTGCAAATTAGAAGGAAGGAGATAACCCTCGGCCAGGAAAGACGACAGGCGTAACTGACAGAATAGGATTATCATTATGATATTTCTGATATTTTTATTATTCAAATACAGTGAAAATAATTTTACTGTATAAATGTATTGAGATTGAAGGAAAATGAATCATCAGTGATCAGAAATTAAGGCAGGCGTTATTGACAGAAGAGGGTGATATATAATAGATTAATATAAATTATAAAGGTTTATCAATAGAAATGCATTGAAAATGATTTCACAATACAAATTCATACTATGAGGTACAACAATAGAAATGCATTGGAAATGATTCTACTATAGAAATTCATAGTAAGAGGTTCATCTAAAGAAATGTATTGGAAATGATTTTACTTTAGAAATTCATAGTTCATCAACATCATCATCAGTCTTTTATCGTCCATCGCTGGACATAGACCTTCCCCAGGATCTGCCACATCTCCGTATCATGGGCGTCGCGGAGCCAGTACTTCCTGAACCTGTCTAGCTCGTCTCTCCATCTAATATTCTGCCGGCCTCGGTTGCGCATGTGGTCTCGGGGAATCCATATTGTGAGTCGTGATGTCCATCGATTGTCTGCAATTCTTGCAACATGGCCAGCCCACCGCCATTTGAGATTTTTAATGGATTCTAACTCTTGTCTTTTCTCGGATGTACTGTGCTGTCTTGTGGTCTCTCCATGTGAGACCTAGCATTATTCTCTCCTGTGCACGTTGCATGGTTCTCAATTTGCGGGTCTGTCTGTTGCACACCAAATTCATTGTTAAAGATTCATTAATCGAAACGCAGTAAAAATTAAAGAAAATGATTGTCTGCACCCTGGAGTAAGAAGTCTTACTAACAAAATTGGGCTATCATCCAATCAATGACGTGATAGACAAACAGTGAAGAGTTAAGTCCCCTGAATTAGATGAGGGTCAGTTTGCTCTTGTTATCACGGGTTTGGGGGAGTCAACTCTAGCCTGGACTGGAGTTTGACTAAAAGGATCGTCTGTGGTCAGGATTTAGGACAAGCTTTACTAACGGAATACAAGAAAGTATATTTGATTCCTTGCTTTGTCATGTCATTTTGTCATTAGCCTTGACCGATTTTTTTGGAAAAAGTCCCATTGTAATATCATAGAACCATAATACACAGCGGAGTGACACGAATTCGCTCATTATCACTTTTGATAAACTAATCCTTATGTGTTTATTAGTTATCTAAATTGAAAGAAACACTTGTCAACTCAGAAGAAACAGATAGTAGAAACTGTCAACCAAAACTGTCAACATCGACCGAAACCGTGAATGTAGATTTCTCATCAATCTCTCTCTCTCTCTTTCTCTCTCTCTCTCACTCTCTCTCTGTCTCTGTCTCTCTCTCTCTATCTATCTATCTATCTGTCTGTCTGTCTATCTATTTATCTATCTATCTATGACTGCTTCTATCTATCTGTCTATCTATCTATCTATCTATCTATCTATCTATCTGTCTATCTATATATCTGTCTATCTATCTGTCTATCTATCTATCTATCTGTCTATCTATCTATCTGTCTATCTATCTATCTATCTATCTATCTACCTATCTATCTATCAATAGGTCATGCCAATGGAGTTAGAAGGGAGAGAAACTGAACATTTACTCATCATATTTTTAAAAAATAATTTTCAGAATTCATGCCCCCCCCCCGATAGGCATTTAGCTGGCACTTCAATCTGCAATGTGAGTTAATGCTAAATTGGTATCTTTTTGTGTCCACAAGTATCCACGCTTGTTATGCCGAGAAACGGTTTTTTATGATCACCACCAATCAAAAGGCAAGAGAAGTAATTAATTCATTGATCAATCTTTTTTCCAATTTCTTGATTGATCACCCCTAACAAGGTATCCAGCCAAAAGACGTTGGTCATGTGGTGGTATATACTGACAGACCTGTTATATTAGTATTATCTAAATTGAAAGAACCGCATGTCTACTGTAAGATATCAGATATCTGTGTAAATTAAAATGTCAGCGATCAAAAATGTTTAAATCATTTACCTCTGGTTTGTGTTTTTAGTTGAATATTTTTTTTTGCTTTGTTTTTTTTCATGAAACTACAAACAAGCGATAGTCGTCACTGAGCTAAATGTATTTATCAATAGTTAAATGCATTCGAAATTCAAACTGAAGCCTCTATGTATTTTATGGATCCCGTTCGCTTACACGATTAATTGCCGTATATTAGTGGAATTATCAGTACCTAGCAGTCTAAATATATTAATATGAGAACAAAAGGCACTTTGATCAGACAAATGGGAAGTTACCATACGAGAGAAGGTAGTTGTATGTCCAACATAGGAATCTTGATGATGATAATAGTGATCTACGGCCACCAGAATAATGGTTGAAATCGTTAGATCACAAATGCTTAGATAATATTTACATTCACTAGATCCACATGTGCTTTCTCGTTGGTAAATAAGAAAGACTAGCTTAGAAAAAAAATATCGTTTTCAATCTTCAATCTTTTCTTTTTTACGTCCTAGTTCTTCCCATTTCTGTCCACGATCAGCGTGATTGCACTGGCCTCTGTCACGTCTTACCAGCGAACTTTTATTTTTCATCTTGTGTCTAGTCTTTCCCTGCTGCGTTTACTGTCTGACACCAAACAGTTAACTCTTTTCTCCCGTCTCACTTACTTGACTGCGGATCCACATTGATTTTTTTATCGCTAAACGTTATTCTTACATAGTTTTTTCTATTGCTTTCTGTGCTATTCTGGGTTGGTTTTGTGATTCTACAGGTTCCACTCCCGTACATTTAAATTGGCATTATATATATATATATATATATATATATATATATATATATATATATATATATATATATATATATATATATATATGTATAATGTGTACTTTAGAGAGTGAGACAGACTCGGTAGTGAAGTTTTTGGTGGTAAGGTTTATTAATCCTTATATGTCAATAGTCCATACATGTTTCGGGATTCTTCCCATCATCAGTGGTGTGTGTTGTGTGAGTATGTATGTATGTATGTATGTATGTAATCTTGAAAGCTCTACAGCTTTAAATACTAAACATGAAAAATCAGTTTTTTGTGTCACTTCAGTCAGTTATTCCTCAATATTCGTCAATGCAATTTATGTGATTTTCTTCAGTGTTTTTTCTTTTTTTTCCCTAATGGATTCTATGATTTCTCGGACTCAATTTTCTTCTCTTAAATACTGTACTGTCTTGAGATCTCTTTATTCGATGTTAAGCGTGATCCTCTATTGTACATTTTGATCTTAATTCAAGTGAAATTTTTTTGTTCTGGTTCCATTTTTTCAGTTCCATTGGTGACTATCGGGAGTTTGCATTCAAAATTAATGGCATCATTTATATATATATATATATATTTATATATATATGTATATATATATATATATATATATATATATATATATATATATATATATATATATATATATATATATATAAGATGATGTACTATTGTAAGTAGCAGGAAGTCATTCATATATTCGTGTGTGTGTGTGTGTGTGTGTGTGTGTGCGTCTCTGTGTTAAAATAACAGTACTTACCGTCGATGATGAGAATTGCTTGGTTTTGGCAAAGAATAGCCAGCAAAATTAAAAATAATAATCCCGCCATTAGATTACGTCAGTGGCGTCTGAAATGCAAAAAGAAAAAAATTCAAAATCAAAAAATATTTTCCTCATTGATAATACTGTAAGGGAAAAAAGTTTATAAGGAAGTTTCCAAATGCAACAATAATTACAAAGAACAATATTTTTCAAACAGATTATCGTTTGAGAGCGTCCGCAGTGAACAGTATTATTTCTAGATCACATTGAGCAAAAGTTTCTTTTGCGCAATTGGTAGGATCGAAAAAGAAAATCTATGATACCAATCATAAAAAATAAAATATTCGGACCCATCGTCATGAATAAGAGAGTATTTTTCTACCAGTAACAAAAAGAAAACAGGACACCAAAAATAAGCGTTTCTGGAGCCTCCACAAAACTATGAATATAGAATTCTGAACTATTAATCAATTAGCATTTGAACGTTAACATGGCTCCCTGCTATTCACAACAGTACGTAATCGTTTATCAAAAAAAATTTGAAAAGAAGGTCCTACGACCAATTCGAAATACTCACAGTCACTTATGAAGCTGAAGAATGGTACCTGACCCAAAAAATGGCACTCAAAGTAAGAACAATGCAAGAGGCAGAACAGAGGATCACGCTTAACATCAAATGAAGAGATCTTAAGACAGCACAGTATATAAGAGAAAAACATGTCAAAGAAATCATAGAATCCTTCACAAGCCTCAAACGCCAATAGGCCGGCCATGTTGCAAGAATGATGGATAACCGCTGGACTTCACAGTCATATGTGAATCTGTGGCCGACAAAAAATAAGATAGTGTGATGATTAAGGTTCGGAAATTATTGGTGCTGCAACGCCCGCGTTAGAAAGATCTGGTGAATCCTGACGAACGTTGAGGGACTAATGATGACGATGATGATGGAAATAAGAGATGAGGTGGAAATGAGCAACACTTACAGAAGACTATACCTAGGTTCTCATTTATAAAACAAGTCTAAGAACTTAGTTATTTTTGCTCTTGAATGTTGAGTGACTCTACCAAAAGCTTCCCAACCTGGGAGGATTCTTCATTTGAGTTCCTTCTTTTGAGGATTTCATGAAGATTCTTCCTTCCAGAGTTGGTACAAATCTGAGAATCCATTTAATGGATATTAGGATGAAATTGTGTTGATTTAGATTCAAATCCCGGTAACCTTAGCCAAAAGCTTGGAAGCTAGGGTTTGCAAACTTGGAGATTTCATATAGTTTAGTGCCGTTACGCTGCCTTGGCATCATCTATCACAATCTTCCTACACCCCCTCTCTCTCTGTCCCTGTTAGTCTTCAAATTTCTTAAAGGTTTTGCAATCTGTGAAAATGGGCTAAAGGGCTACAAGCACCCGAAGCGGCGTCATTCACTCCATCGCTAATTTGCTCTGAGATTAAAAAGAATTCAAGGACATTAATGCAAAGAGAACGCAGATTGTCTCAGTCAGTGTTTGAAACTGACTTGCTAATTTCACTTTCCGCACGACTAACCACTGGGCCACTGATGGCCTTTTGAAAGAGGAAATTGCGACCGTCTGTGACGAAATGAATTTTGAATGACATTTGTCATTGTGTCACTTCTTAATTTGACATTTGCGTGTATAGAAGTCAATTTGATTTGAAATCACGATGTCCAGTTTGTTGGAGTTTGTGAACGGACGCAAATAGATTCGATTTCCCCAAAGGCAAAAGTAAGAATCATACTTCACTGTAGGAGTCAGGGATATTTGTAAAATGTCATTTAGTCATTTCGGAATAACATCATGATGTTCATTTTCATATACTAGCTGTGCATGTTAGACCAGAATATTAAAGGTAGGATTTATTGAAAGAATTACATATTTAGCAACAAAACGAATTCTAAGTGTGAATACAAACATATGCGAGAAGTAGATAGACAAAGTTTTGCCTCAATGTCTTTCTTAGAGCAATTTCAATACGAAACGAAGTTTTAAGCAAATGTATTAGGTTCATCTATTAGAAAAACGTCTTATTCGATGCTTAACTTAACTTTAGCCGTTTTAAAAGCAACAATTCGTCTAAGCATACATTTATAACGTATAACATATTATAGAATACATGATAACATTGTTAATTTTTGTTGTCATTCGACTAATTTGAAATTGTCCTGCCATTTCTGTAGCTTTTAAACGAGATTTATTTTCAACACGAAACTTAAGGTTTATGTATACTTTTTGCATCTCTCTCTCTCTCTCTCTCTCTCTCTCTCTCTATATATATATATATATATATATATATATATATATATATATATATATATATATATATAATGCTGAACTTGGCAGTCCGTTTTTCTAGTTTGAAATTAAGTAGCAAACGAGAGCGACGCCCTATCATCAAATTTCAAAATGGTGATCATCTTTCCTTAAGACGAATCTGTAATCATAGCCCCACATTGTTGAAGATTTTACTCGAGGATTTCATACCTTTGTGGTTCATTTATCTATCTATCTCGCAATTTTTGCTAGGACCTGTCAACTAAAATTGTCAAAGGTAACATAGGTTTCTTCAGTTTTCGAGTTATCCTATCAGTCTTGCTGGCTGGCTATGGATGTGACGCACGTACAAACCGTACAAATGGAAAAGTGGGTTGGAAACTTAAACATTTACTCCTCTTCATATTTTGAAAAACTATTACAATGTAAGTCTAGGCTAAATTGGTCCTTTAGTAATCATCGCCCAACAAAAGACAAGAGAATAAATCCGGTCTTCTCTGTTCTAAAGCAGGCTTTTGGTTTGAAAATAGCCTTATTCGGTTTTTATTTACTAACGAAGGTTGTCTGTAGTAATGCCACCGCTAAAGACAGTGATTTAAAAAATGCTCTCTCTTATTGCAGACTAACATGAATATCATTCGATACTAAATTCTCCGAACTTCGAACAAATTTGCCCTCTGCCTCTGAATATAGAAGACTTTCACCTTTTCTGTCGCTCGTCAAGTTTTTACAGATTTTGGCAGATAGTGTTCTTGATGAATATTTTCTTATAATTACATCCTCGACAAGAAGTTCTTGAAATACCTGTATATTGTGTTGATCGATGCACCGATTCTACTGACTACGTTATACCAACTTAACAATTTGGCGACAAAGAAAAGTTTACGTTACACCCATTTTTAAATAGCTAGGTATGAACAATATGAACGGAATATTTGCCGGAAATTCGATATTTGAAAATTTTAAAAATCTGGTAGAAATCAACGTTTTTGATACTTATTTATTAAAGAGATATTTTCTATAAAAACGTTCATTCTGAATATTGGAAAAGAAGAATTTTTTCACTTAATTCCTACTTAACCTTCGATTAATCTCATGATTTATTTTATTTATGTATTATTGTTTTCATCGATTTTTGCACATTCAAGAGATAAATTACTCGAGATATATATTATGTTTACCGCTCAGGAACTGCTCAAACGGAGTGTAATCGAAGAAAATGATGAAAAACCTTTTGAAAAAATTATTGGGTAAAATGTTTTTACCAGATTGAAAGACTAAATTATAACTAGTCGAATAAAACTAGAAAAAAATGTTGAGAAGAAAAATATTTTACTCAATTTTACTGCGTTTTCAATTCCCAAAGTAAAACTCCCGGTCAGTGCAATTCCCGAGTGTTTTTCTAAAAAAATAGTGTAAATATAATTATTATCTCAAGGTATCGATCAGTTAAATGTTCAAGCATCAATGAAAACAGCAATGTATAGAAAAATTTAATCACGAATTTTTTTTAAAGTAGGTATTGAAATTTTATAAAAATCGAATAATATACCGATTTTTGCCAGATTTTCAGATTTATCAGGTGTCGATTTTCCTTAAAAATTACGTCCATATTGTTAATACCTTGTCGTTGCATTAACCAGATAATTCCTTACATTCAAAGTGTTTGCTTTCACTTCAAGTGCCATTTCGGCTTACGAAAAGATTCATAGAAATGCTCTACTTTCGGATAGCGGGGTGAAGCTATATTGAAGCCAATTCTAACTGGAAAAACTTGAATGTAAATTCCTCTACTTCTCATATCTACATCTTATTTTTGTCACGTTGAGTCGACCCCATCACGCATTAAGGTCTGGAATTTGACGCTAGGAGGCGCTGTATCAATTTCCTTTAATTCAATTTAGAACCGAATCAATAACTCCTCAAACAAAACCGAAGTCCAGGTCAAAAAGCAAAACTGGACGAGAAATCAAGCCACAACACGCAAGAATAAATTAGTTCGTGTTTTTTTCTCTTTCTGAGATGCCCAACAGATTCTTTGAATAAACGGCTTTGAAAAAAAGAACCAGATAACATTTGATATTTTCTTCATAGACAATAATTGAAATGGATTGGAGAAATATATTTTACATATCAGTATTTTTTTTTTTTTTTTTTTTTAGAAAACATGACCTTTAGATTAATCGACTTCTCTACTCGAGGCGTCTCGGTCGGTAGGTCGGTCTAGATCGTTGTAAAAGGTCAAAGTTCATACAATCATCCTGTGCATTAAAATCATTAGGCATTCGAAAAGAGAGATAATTAAGTTACGCTGATGAAATGGACTTTTGGTATTCGATAAGTTATAGTGCCAACTCAGAAAAGTTCGACCTCGAAGAAAGCGAAAATGCACTATGAATTACTGTTAACCATTTAAGGCTATTTCTAATGGCTAAATTTGCGTACATCTTTTGGAAATAGATAAAAATTGTATATAATTGCTGAAATCATTGCTAAAAAAGGGCTAAAAAAGGCACTGAATGATGAGTTTTTGCGCCACCATGATACGAAAAGCGCTGAATTAGCCCGAAATGCACTACATTGGCAACACCACGGTAAGACTGGGTTACGCAAACTTGGTATACGGTAATGTTTCCATTAGTAGATATCAAAAATACACACACACACAAAAAACAAAACAAACTGGGAATCGAGAAGTAGGTGAACGTCTTAGCCTGCACGTGCCCACCATTTCCACAAATGATTACAAAGGTGAGTCTGTCCGGTACCCAGGGAAGATCGAATTGGTAATGGCTTGTAAAACTTGCAACTTGACAGTTCCTCTGCGCTAGACTTTCACATAATCATAGGCATTTGTGCCCCCATCCGTCTCGCACACAAGGGTGGAATCTGACACAAGGTCGAATTCTACGCGAACTTGTCCCAAATCTCCCAGTAACCTCTGACAGTACCTCAGAGGCGTCAAGATGACCCACGAATCTACCCTTTCAGTGAAATGGAGAAGTGCTGCCCAGGAACATCTCTTGTACGTGTGTATACAGTATGGGTGAAAAAGAACTCCCTATTGGACATTTTTTTAATTCCCTCATTAATGCCCGTGAAAAATTCACAGATACACGAAAGTTACTAATAATATCTAATTGAGAGTTGATTTTCACCCACCCTGCAGATATATACTGTGTTTAAGTTGGTTTGGCAAAAGGCCCTAATCTTAAACAGCTAAAGCTTGATGAGACATTGGAGCTAAACATGACGGACGCTCACCTTTACCTAATCGGAGACAGAGTGTTTCATTGAATTTAGGTCAACGGGGTAAATATATAGTTCTTCCTTGCCTACTAATAATACTTTTGATAGGTCTATTTGTCAGGGGCTTTCGGTTAAATTCCTGACCACTGACAATACTTTTCTTTGTGATATTTAATACAAAGAGGAAACTGTTCACCTTTCTCTTTCCAAATATTATCAACCATCACTTATCTCCCTATATCGCCTTTAATTATGACAACTGTGCTCGTTGAGTCTAACTTTGTGGGGTCTGCCAGTTTCTTCTGTATAAACTTGACCACATTTACAAGGAATTACATAACTATGGTCTCTGATCTAATGCTCGTGGGGAAATTTGATGAGCGTGAGAATTACTGAAAGTGACCCGTATATTGTGGCTTATACAGGCCTTTATTATTTACACTGCTGTCCCTTTAAGGAATGTGGATGGTTGGGGTGAAGTAAAAATCTTTTGTAGAATCTTCTCCGGGCCATTCACTATACCTTCCTTTCTGACTTTTAATGCACGATGTATGAACAAGTGTTGAAATTTGCCAAGAAAAATTTCAGATCATTCATCTTAAATAAACAATTTTTTGTTTTTTTGAAAATAATCCCCACAAAGGTTTCTAGTTGGGGTTCAATTTGTAATATAATTTCATCCTAAATCAATACCCCAGATTATGCCTAGCAGCTTCCACACTTACTATTTCAAAATTCAAACTTCTTTTAGGCGAGAATTGAAACTTATCCATTGAAAATCCCTTTTTCCAACTTTCTACCAGCTCCCTTCCAACACGTTATTCTACCAGAAGAGGTTGATCCCGAGGCGGTTTCTATTTAGTGATTAACCAGTCCCGTCTTGATTTCTGTTTTTCCAGTTATTACGTTCAACAGCCGCACCGTTCTTGTCTTAAATACATAGATGGAGTATTCTGCCCTTCTATCATCTATTTGTTAGTATCCTTATCATTGTTGTTTCAATTACTACACTTATAATCGATACGCTCAATCGTCTCACTCTTTCTGGTTGAAGTTATGAAATCAGTTATTGTTTTCATCTCATCAGTAATTCAGACGAGAATGAGAAACTGTCAACCAAAACTGTCAACATAGATTCCTTCAGTTTTTAAACTAGTCAAGCGTACAGGTAGCATTAATGGCGAAGGCCTGAAAATTAAGCAATCACCCCTTACTATGTCTAGAAAAAACAGGTTTCTTGTTTTCTGAACACCCCACCTCCCAAGAAGGTTTTCGGTGAGTGGTTCAATTTGTAATGTAAGTTTATGCAAGGTTGGTTCCTTAGTTTGTGTCCTGCAGTATTCACGTGTGTTGGTTTTTAAATTCGAATTTCTCTTTCCTGATCCCTGCCGACGAAAAGGCAAGGGAAGTTACTCTTTCATTATTCCTTTTTTTTTTCCAATTTTTTGATTGATCAAAAAATGCTGTCACAAAAAAAAAAAAAAAACGATGGTCACGTAACAGGTTCAAATAACTTGCTAATCAAACTTGTTATTTCGATTCGTATATTTTATAGTTCTAGAATCCTCATCTTTGTTGTTTCGATTAATGTACTGTGATCGCTTCGATCTCCAGTATTCCTTAGGTATATGTCGCGTATGGTAGATCTTACCAATCACATCTACAATCAAATTTATTTTTTATTTTACCGAAAAAAATAAACTTCTCAGGAGAAATAACATATCTGACAGAGATCTGTGTTACGCTGATTATTTTTTAAAATGTTCAAAAGTGACAAGCCTGTGTGATGCAGGGTTACGTGCTACTCCTGCTTCTATTCCCACAGACGATAATAACTGCAATTTGTGTATCATATACGTAATGAATTAAAAAATTGGTGAGACAAACTGGACAGGTTCAGATAATATTGGCTGCGCGATGCCCACGATAGAGAGGAGTGGCGAATCCTGGGGAAGGCTTATGACAATTATAAGGGCAATAAAAGACCGATGATGGTAATTTATCTGCAAGCACGAAATAAGCCTTTGCATATTTATTCCATATATCATCGTAGATATATAAATGTTTTCTGTTTAGCTTAGTCGGTAAAAGAGCTGCCTACCAATCGTTCGATCGTGATTTCACACTGGAGAAATGTTATATAATGATTTCGCTTCACGTAATGTTCACTTGGATAGTATAACGTTTCGTATAATCCTGGGTTCGATTCCCGGTACAAGCGAAGAGTGTTGAGAACTATACATTTGGATAAGTTATTCGATGCACTTAGCAAATTGAGTACACACTAAGCTGTATGATTAGGGGGTATCCCTTCGGTAGACTTGTATCCTCCCAAGGGGTTAGCCATAAAAGTCCAGGTCTCTAATACACTTTTGATTTTTAATGGTCACTAAGCAACAAAACCTGAAATTTTGTCACTGGCCTCCATACTCCGTTGGGAGTTGTCTATTAAGAGACGGAATGTTTCATCTTGGTTCAAAGTGATGGACCAGACACACAATGAAGAGTTTATTTCCATAAATTCGGTGAGTATCATTTTTGTTACGACTGAAAAACAAAGTCAACTCCGAATTGGACTGGAAATTGTCAGAATCCAGACAAAAGTTGGCTCAAGGGAAGGAGATGTCATTTCTCTGTGTTAATATTTTCATTGTCTGTTCGAATCGATGATCAAATGTCTAAGGATTCTCTGAAGCGATAACTGTTTGAAAGAAGATCAGAGGATACAAAGCTATGGCAACGTATTGTAAAGGATTGATTGTCAAGACAAAGAAGCAATTGAAACAAAGGAATCATTGAACCGA
>OY735233.1:3256806-3284306 GCA_963457665.1 Thysanoteuthis rhombus
ATCGAAGTCGTCATGGATGGGAAAGGCTTTTGTCCAGCATTAACCCTCTAATGGCTGGTGATATGATATATATATGTATATATATATATATATATATATATATATAGAGAGAGAGAGAGAGAGAGAGAGAGAGAGAGAGGGGGAGAGAGAGTTTCGAATAATATAACGCATTCATAAATATTTTGTCCGATTATGTATCCATTTCGGAATAATATAATTAATTGTGCTGAGAAATAACAGTTCAGGCATGGACAGTGAATAAACAAGATGTGAAGGTTGTGATAAAGCGGTTATTTGGGCCTTTGTCTTTTCGCCAGGATGTTTAGCTCAATGGGAAGAGCGACGCTACGTTGAAGTGGCGACCTTATCGGTTGCAGGTTTGATTCCTGCAGCAGCCCCAATTCCTTTGATTTATCCAATTTATGCAGCCTAGTGATTCTCAGAGTAATAACGGGAGGTCATCCCAAATAAAGTTCCAAATAACACAACGCACGCACACACACACACATACACGTATACAAACACACATACGCATATATATATATACATGAGTAAGTACAAGAATATGAGGACAATAATCAGATAGGTAAGAAGGAGAGAGTGAGTATTCTAAAAGCTGGGTTTTGATTACGATAATGCGTGATGAGAAGTCGTTGCACATCTTCGTAAATGTATCCAAAAAATTATAAACAGCAATGTAAAAATGAAAGCCAGTTATTCATTGAAAACATTCCTCTTTCTAATTTCTTAATTGTGAGTACCGAAGAGGCTTCTGAATAGAGCAAGGAATGATATGAAATGGAAGCTTTACAAACTTGGATCAATTTTGCTGAGATAATTGGAGATTGTGAAAAGTAAATTATACGTATGTTACTGGAAATATTTACATTAGAATATTTTTTATGCTCTGAGAAAAAGTTTCCATCAAAGCTAACGTTTAAGTGAAAAGTTGAAATGTATGTCAACTTGTCAATCAGACAAAAATCTATCTTACAATATATATATATATATATGTATATATATATATATATATATATATATATATATATATATATATATATATATATATATATATATATATATATATATATATATATATATATATATATATATATATATATATGGGGTGTTTTAATTTTTTCTTTAGGTAAAACAGCCCACGGATATCTTATTTTGGAAATATTTTCAAAGATTTCTTTTCTTAAAAGTACCACATTCATTAAAATGAATTTTTCAATATATGATATACATGAGTACACATCCAAAGACACACACGCACACGCACACGCACACACACACAAACACACACACATACACAAACAAACATATGTTTAAGTGTGTGAATATATGTATGATTTTCCAGCAGCAGACTCATTCACATGTATAGATGTATATATGCATGTATACTAAAATGTACATGTATGTTTACATGTATGTATATATATGTATATTTATGTATACAAGAATGTATATGAATGTACACACACACACACATATATATATGAGTGTGTGTGTGTGTGTATTCATGAAGACATTATTCTCCTCAGCCACCACGTATGCACACACATACACACGTGTATGATGTGAACTTAGACAGCAATCCTTCATTTATACGAGTTTAGATTAGATGACAGCTACAGATAGAGGTTTTTTTAATTTAATCTTCCCTGTTTTCTGTAAAAGTGAGCGCATGTAAATGGTGTGTGTGTGTGTGTGTGTGTGTGTGTGTGTGTGTATATATATATATATATATATATATATATATATATATATATATATATATATATATATTCATTTATATATATGTATATATATATATATATATATATATATATTCATATATGAATATATATATATATGAGTGTGTGTACATATATTTATATATAAATATATATATATATGAGTGTGTGTATATATATATATATATATATATATGTATATATATATATATCAAGGTAAAAACCATTAATTCAATTTACGATTTTGAAACCTCTCCTCTTCTATGCGAAATAGATAAACAAACAAACATATAAGAAAAGATCTAATGATAAAATTCCAACACTCAGATTAACCGGTACAATATCTGAAACAATTTTAAAACCCACAAACCAATAGCATAACGATTAGAATATTGCAAAAAATTAAGTGAAAAAAAAAATTACAAATATCTAACGCAACTAACAAGACCAAAAACTTGGGATACTACGAATGAAAGAATCATGGACATGAAAAACGGAAAAGGTAGGTATGAATATAATAGGGTGGAGCTTTCAACCCTGAGAAAAAAAAAACATACATCTCAATAACGTTATAAATAGGGATCTAAATAAATCAATCCATTCGCCTCAAGAAACCTAAAAAGGAGAGAAGCGTGCATGCGTGCACGTGTGTGTGTGTGTTTGTGTATTTATGTGTGTGTGTGTGTGTGTGTGTGTATGCACATTCATACAGCGTTCCATAGCGGAACAATATCACAACTAAAAAGCCTCATGTGAGGACAGATCTCACTTCATTCATGGTCAGCGAAAATAACTTGCTAACCACTATCTCAGTGGTATCCAACCTTTCTTCATGATACGAACCCTAAATCTAAGTGAAAGCTTTGGAAAGAACCCTTAAACTTGAAAAAGAAAGAATGTAAAAGTACGAATCTTTTCATTTTTCTTTATAAAAAAAAAACAAAAAAGAAACCCAAAACTATTGTATTTCATGGGGAAAAGATCTAAGTCGAATCCCTCATAAGAATCTGATCTTATATCAATCGAATGAGAAGAGTTAGGAGATTTTTGAAATACTGAATTCTTTTTTAAAACCGAAACGTATTATGTAATATCCACATGTTTTACCTACTTTTAAGAATTTTGATCAAGCTTCTCGGACGAACTTCACTGACGAACCCCTCTTCTTTCATGGAACTAAAAAAATGTTTTACAAAGGCTTTGACTTCGTAGCCCCTCACCCTAGAAAAACCAACAAGGCACTCAATAATCAAGCGATATCCAACATGGCTGGATACTCTCCAGACAGATCATGTATATGCGATCAATAGAGTAGTGAAAGTTCAAATGTTTTGGTTAATAAAATCCTAATTGTGATATGATTCATAAGCAGATAATCTTTTGCAAGGCATTTCCATATCGAATCACCGTAGCTCAACAAATGGTCTGCCTGACTAACCAGCCAAGATTCTCCTCTCTGAGCTTTTCTGTGCGTGTGTCTCTCTGGGCACCCTTGGTCACCTTTTGGGGGCTTCAACCTTGGAAAATTGCATGAGTACACCACTGGTCACCTTCTAAAAACGTTAATTTTTGTTTTTGCTTTTTAAACAGTACTTTTTTGTGTCACTGTGGACATTTTGGACCAACAACGTCCAAATCTTGTGATAGTATTTTTTAGATTTTAGATGAAATTTTTAGATAATTAGTTCCGTTCACACGTGGGCTGCAGTCATTCGTTTATTTGTGATAAAGATTTATGCTTTTGATATTTGATATGTCTCTATATATGCAATCATAAGTGTCACTTGAGTTTTTGACGTATTACTTTCATAAATACTACCAGTGATATTTAAATAATATAAACAGTTCATTGTACAATGATTATGTCTCGTCTCAAAACTTCGCTGCTACTCAATGTTTGGCAGCTTCTAAGAGAGCACAGTGTCTGTATCGAGCAGAGTGTGCGGATGAATTGACCGGCAGCACAATCCGATGCCTGCTTGCCAAGATATTGCGTTAATCGTCGGCAAAGCATAGGCTGAACAATCTTATTGTTGTATTCGCCACCTTGTATTCCTAAACAGTCACCCATCCTGCTAATGACGAGACTCAACGTTGCTTAACTTCAGTGGTCGTACGAGAACCGAGGCATCCAACGCAATGAGGCTAATGGAGATAGGGGCGGGGGTAGAAGCCATATGAATAGTAATTCACCCAACTAACATCATACAATAACAAACCTCACTAAAATTTGGTGGAGTCCCCTTCAGAGAAAAGCCCCCACCTGGGCCCTCAAACCTCTAACTACATCACTGCCTTTAATAATTTTCGTTTGATATCCGGCAACTAGTCAACGGACCCCCAGCAGTGCCTTTGTGAACCCTCAAGGGTCCGCGCTCGTCAGGTTGGGAATCATTGTTAAAGGGGACCCCCTCCCTCTCAAGGAGCCAACTCCCTGGGGGCCCCTCATCTCCAGCTAAGACGTTAATGAAATAGCCTCTTTCGGTACCAAATCACAAACATTGTTTTGTAATGTTCAAATTTATCTTCGTACGACACAGTGCTAAATACTGAATATAGAGGACAGGGAGATTGGCACAAAATCGGGGCTTGGCTCTTTGGGGGTCACCACCAGACAAACATGGAAACACAGGAACGATCGAATACATGTACCTCTCCGACTTCGGTGCTATAGGTAAAGTAAGTGACCATTCATATCTATCCTTCTCAGCTAATTGCCTAGAAAATTAGCATTTGATTTTATCAATCTAGACTCGAACACCGACAACTTTCATTAAGGGAATTACTGTTGCCAACTCAGAAAACTTTACCGTGCTAAATTCACATTGCAAAAAAAAAGAATACAATAAACGCCAAAATGCGCTTAACCATTTTTAATAGCTGAAAATGGCTAGATCTGACCGGGATGGCTAGGAAACAGCTAAAAGATGGATATAATTCGCAACACTGATAAATACGTTTAAAACAGCTATTAATCTGGCTTCTATACTGACACAACTTCTGAACGAACCAAGCGACCTAATCATGATATGCACGGCTTATATATGTACTGAAATATTGGTTGGAGAAAGTCACCCGAGATTACAATGACGTATTATTAAGCGAAAAGAAAAGTAGGAAAAGGAAAATGGATTAAGATATAAATATCAAAAGCAAAGAGCGTAACGGAAGATAACACGTAAAAATCTATCTAGAAAGAAAATTGATAAGATACCAGAAAAGTATTAATATGCGACGTCATCTATCTACAATAGGAGAAATCTCAGTATTCATGCGTGGATACACTGCGATTAGTCAACAACTGGTGATTGTACAGAGGTGATATTCGTCAGAAAAGTCAATGTAGCGTCGAATTTGAAGTTTTTAGCTTCAGCAGTTCTGATAAAACGAATAAAGATTTACAGAATTTAGATCTTTTATCAAAAGATTACAGATCTCAATTCTGATGTAAAATATCTATATTGGCAACAGATCAAAGTTAAGTATAAAATATGCAACACTGAAGAGAAGTAATCGAAACACTCCAAAGCCATAGTTTTGCACGAAGGGCAGAAATTCATTTTAAATGACGATTATGGCAGGCTTCTCAACACACCAGTCATTTCCAAACATGCACTTTTGGAATATACACTTCCCTTGATGAGATGAAAAAAATGGAAACTCGATACAGAGAAAATGGGAAGAGTTTTATGCAAACCGGGAAAACCCTTTTCATAGAAACAAGGAAAATTCGAAAAAATCATATCATAATTGTTTTCTTGACTCTTCATTTCATATTAGTTGCAATGTTTAATTTCGAAAGCAAAACGACATACGTCTCTTGAAAAATGTGTGATCCCTTAATCAAACTGTTTTACCTTCATTCTTGTCATGGTTTTAGATATTAACTAAACTTAGCACCGTCTGACTTGAGGTCAAAATAATAGGACACCTAGCTGGCTCCAAACACAGAAATTCCTTCGGCCACTCGGTGAACTAGTGTGATCAATATAAACATGTAATAAAGAAATAAAATGTCTTTTTTACTCAATGAACTGACCAAACTTTTTACAATGTCTGAGAGCATCTCGTATATTCCCTCCTTTATTACAGAATTATATAACAACAATTGATTTTGTAGTATCAATTGGTTTAAACTTGTTGCTTTCGATAGAATTTAAAAATTGTGACCTTTGAAATGTATATTTCAAATATCATGAATTCTAACTGTAGGATATTTTCTAAAAGTAACCTAATGACTGAGTCAAAATCTTTTTTAAATGGCCTTGTTTTAACTAAAAAAAATATGGGATTGTCGTCGAAGCAAAGTTCAGTTATGCAGGATGCATTAAGATAAAAAGGAAAGTAAATCTGAGTATGTCCACACTGATTTTATTACATTTTCTCGTAATGCGTTCGTTGATTACCTTGCAAGTTCGTCAGAAGCCAGTACTACTGACGTAAATTGACGTCATCTGTGACGTAAGATCTCCAATTAAGTCTGATCTACGCATATATTCACTTTGACTACCAGTTTCTTTACTTTGTCGGCGAAGCTGGATACCCATATCAGTGCAATGATCGTCTTTCAGAAAGGCTATCTAAATGTACGCTGATGAGCCAAAATATTATGACCACCTGCCCAACAAGGTGTTGTTTTTCCATGTGCAACAACAATGGCTCTTACCCAATCTGGTATGGAATCATAATTTCTGGAGATGTTGACAGCGATCTGAGGCAATGATGGTAACAGCGGGTTCACTTTTGCTTTATGCGGATCAAAAAACCATCCAACAACATGATCACCTAAACTGTCATTGGAGTTTTCCATCAGTTGAGGACGGGTTGGCTTACTGGCTATATATGCATGTATTACGTGCACAGACTGCTTGAGGGCTGAAAATTCAAACATTTACTCCTTATCATGTGGAAACAATTTTTTACCCCTCCCCACCCCAAGAGGTTTTTAATTAGGAATTTATGCTAAATCGGCCCCCTCAGAACACTGCCCAACAAGAGGCGACAGGAGTGACTTATTGACTGATCACCCCCTTTTTAAGTGTTTTAACTGATCATTCCCAGCACAGCATGCTGCCAAAAGACAATGGTTGTATGACAGTTTCTATAGCGTGACTAAGCATACCTGCTTATTAAACATTTTTTGATAATAAATTTACTTTAAAGGGTTTAAACTTTTGGTTTTCAAAAGTGACAATTTTTAGATGGAAAAAATACAGGCTAGTCTCTTCTTTGTAATGGGACTGGGTGCCCATAGCGTTGCAATGAACATCTCTCATGTGCAGTTTCACCCCTCCATCCGAAAGCAGAGCTTTCCTATCAAACCTTTAGCAAGCCAAAAAAGAGACTTACTGCGAAAATGAAATTACTCTTAATTTTTGTTGAAAAATTTTTGAGCGTTCCCTGACCCCCAATAACTCTGCGTCATGCAATCATTGCAAATGAGTATGGCTAATTTGAAAACGGCGTATGGGTTTAGAACAGGGTTTGTAAGACGTTTTTAGTGTATCCATACGCTCCCGTTAGAAAGCATATGGGTAGCAGATGAAAGAAATGCAGAGAGAGAGAGAGAGAGAGAGAGAGAGAAAGGAAGAAAGAGAGAGAATTTGCTACACTTCGCTGTCTTAATATTTACAAACTATTCTCCCCACTTGGGCTGATGTTGAGGTAAGCTAACACAGAGGTCTTGAATCGCCAAGGGTTCTATTATACCAAAAAAATCCGGGTCAATATATATCGTTTAATGGTTGACCAGTTATCATTTAGACGTAGTTACCAGCCATTGTGAAAATATGTTGGTCACCCACTTTCTCCAATTTCGACCTCCGTTCCTACGGTTTGTCATTGTGGATAAATATGTCAGTTGCGCGATGTATGTTGGTCGCATAATATCATACAATGCAATTCTGTTGGTAGCATGAACCGACCCTTACAACCGAATTTTGTACCATTGGTATTTTGTCTGTAATTCGGTCACCGCTTCGCCCGCCATTATTCATTCATCCTTTTCTTTATCCAAACTTCAAGCTACCACAATGTTAGCGTTACATGAATGCTCATAACGAACTATCTAAGCAGGCTGAGCAGTCTAACGTACGGTCGTATTTTGAAGCGTTCCACATAATTCACAGCAGACGATAAAACCTCAACCTTCAATATCGAGGCAAGCAGACATAGAAGGTCATTTAGGATGTCTGGAAACATGCAAAAATGTTTTCCCATGTAAAATAATCGATACTGCTTCATCACCTTACGCCATCTTGGCTTACGAAAGGTTTCATAGGAACGTTATACTTTCGGATGACCGGGAAAACTATTTGAGAAATGTTGATTCTATCTATTTATGTCCTTGTTTTTCTTTTCTTCCTTTCACGCCTCCCTGTATATTTCAATCTATTTTTGTCAATGTCTACATCTTATCTCATGAACAGAAAAAGACTGCCAGAACAGGCCCTTCCCTCAGCTAGATATAATTGTACCACCCTTTCATATATTGCAATTACTGAGATAAACAAGAATGAGATTTTCTTTGAAGATGAAATCTTCAGAGCATTTTTTCAAATGGAAACAGATTGAGAAAATATGTCAGCCATTCATAATTTATTAGAAGTCTTATTTTCTTTTCCATTTTGTTAACCCTTTCAAAAGCAATTTGGAGCTATTTGACCCAGCAGAGAAGCGGTCTGGTCTTTCTCGCTAGACAAAGTCATATTTAATTCATTATAACAATCATATAAATTCAATCATCAACATTTACTTCACTGAAACACAGATAAATCCTAGGGAACAAAAATTCACGGATATATTTGAATTTCTGTGTGATTTTTTTCCAGAAATAAGATCATGTAAATTGCCGTGAAAAAAAAATCACGGATATATTAGAATTTCTATGAGATTTTTTAGAAAATAGAATTTTAGAAAAGTCAATATTGTTAGTTTTCTTCGTTTGCATTTTCACCAAACGGAATTATGTTTGTAAACATTTGAAAAATAAAAATGTTTGTCGTAAATAAAGTAATACCCAACTCACAAAAAGCACTACTCATAAAACCTTGTAGCAAAAGTTCGTACTACGTTCAGTTTATAACATCGAGTGATGTTTACAATGGGAACCACCTTCCTTGCAGTGTGTTTTAAGCCAATCCCAACCCTGAACTGAAAAAAATCCAAAATAATCAGAAGAATTAACCCTTGAACATTTCAGAAAGAGATAATTCATGTAAGCAGTAGCTCCGTCCATATGTCAGTAAAATGGTGGAAAGTATTTCAAAGGAACAATTGACATTTTCTTTACTTTTCAGCGATAATCAAATAGAAAATAACACTTATTACCTGGTAAGAATAGTAAGTGTAATCTTTGGGAAATGCTGAAGTGGACCCTTTATTTCGTCTAGTCAGTGTGGATTGTTTTAGTTGTTCATTCTTATCTCTCGAGATATCAGACTTCGTAATTGTCAGTTATCCTCCTTGTGTTATCGTCCCGTTTCTCTCAAATGAGCCATGATATCCCTACACTGCTTGACCCTGAGTCCAATTCCTGGCCCCAGCAGGCTCATGGTAAATAAACGGGGACCATCCATACCTATACACAAATGGATTTCCTTCATAAATAGAGTTCTCCAGTTCCAGTTTGGTAGGAAACCTACCAGAAGGGACTTTGCTCCGAATTGCTGAACACACTCACCGGTAGAGTTACTCAGTACTAAACGCCATTGAGTTTCTGAAAAGGAAATTTTTCGTTATGTTCAAGTCGTGAATTTCACGTAGAAAGGTCACGTAGATTTTTTTCGTTCAACTTGTGTGGAAGCCACTCATCAAATCAGCTAACATAACCAAGCTGGTGCGAATGCATTTCTATGCTTGACGTACTGAATTCGTTGGTTATCTCCTGTGTTGTATAACATTGGTTTTTCCCAAACCTTTTTATCACCATCAACCCCAACTGTTCCAACCGATCATGACCCCCCCCCTTCAAAAGAATCTCACAAATCCTTGCAAACCGCTTTTGAAACTTTCGATCCTTCCCAATAATTTTTCCATGAACAGCATAAGTATATTTTGCTTTTTAGTTGCAATGTGACCTTTCTTCAAGTGAAAAGAAAACTTTCATATGCAACACAGAATCGGCGAAATTGCTTAATTGGTGAAGTTTTAACATTTTTTTTACAAAAAATATATAGATATATAGTTTTAATTTGATCCAATTTTATTTAGAGTAATCAAAACAAGAGTGTAAAACAATTTTTTTTTAATCAATTATTAAAGTAATCAACGGCAAATTACACATTTTTACCCAAAAAGTCAATTTCGCGAATTCAAAGTAACATATAAGTCGAAAATGTTGCTTATTTCTTCTATCTTCAATGACGGAACCAACAAAAAGAAGATTCATCAGTTTTGAAAAAAAAATTAAAAGCAGGTTTGATGAGTCACTCGATAGAAACCGTCACATGCCCAACTTCTTTCGGTTCATGTGGGTGATCACTAAAAAGGTCTAAATGGAAGAAAAAAAGTGTGATCGCTGCTGGACATAAGCTAAGTGAGATAAATTCCGAAAGTGTTAAGCAAAAAATTACATTGTAAATTGAATTTACACTAAGAACATTTTTTTTTTTAGGGTGGGGGCGATTTTTTAAAAAAACATCAAAAATCTTTTCTAGACATAATAAGGAGTAAATGTTTGAATTTTCGGCTCTCCTGCTCCATTGATTCGGTCTCAACACGTAACACATAGATAGATAGATAGATAGATACATCAATTAAAATCAAACGCCTCTAATGGCATCTAAAGACAAACACAGAACGAACTCTTCGGACAACCATCTCTTAGCATTTCTTGGAATTCAAGCTAGAAGAAACATTCAATTGACACGTTGGAAATCGAAGCACATACATTTCTTGAAATAAAACAAAGAAAAATACGTTATGTAAATCAGTGTAGCTTATTTTCTTCTATCTCCCCAGAAAAAATCAAATGACAAAAATACGCCGATTATTACAAAATGTGTTTTTTTTTTAAATCACTCAGATTTGACAGTTCTCCGAACCAGGGCCGAATTTGAACTTTGGACACCTTATACAAAATTTATGGAATGGGAACTGACAAGTTATACTCAGATCGAAAATTTAAACGGGTTATGTATCTGGAATAAATGCAATACATGTAAATAGACGCCAGCAAAATGCCAATTATATTTTTAGTATCCCTATTCTCCAATTATTGTAGATCCGAATTACAAGCATTAATTCTATTAATTGATTTAAAACAATTGAAGGCGTTATAATAAAACGAATTCCAAAACGAATTCCAAGCAGTAATTATTAATTTATTTCTAATCAAAGAAACTGATCTTTTAATGATTATATTTTTTGTATAAAGGGGGCACGGGAAAAGAACCCCTTTTGTCCCCTATAAATCCGGCCCTGCTCATAAGACAATCACGTACAAATTCTTTTTTATGGTGTTTGTCCGAAGTAACCTTTTCTAATGCAATCTAACAGCGAAAACAAAACGAGGATTTTTGGCTACCGGATGTGACGTCAGAATTCGTTTGAGAGGTTCGATTTCAGAAGATAATGCATCGTTAAGTACGAGCAGCCATTTTGATTGATCCTACGTGTTCTTTTTCAAAGGAACAGAAGTATTTTACAGAAACAGACAAAAAGAGAACACATTTACAATGATTGGAATACACAAAGAAAGCATTTCATTTCATTACCCAGGTGTTCTTTTTTTAGCCTTTTTTCTAATGCTATTCCTTTCCAGAAACGATCGAAAATAACATTCAATCAACGATTTCAAGGCTTGTCCAAGAAAAAACAGAACAAAAGCCAAGGGTGAGCAAGTATGAATTCTATCCAAATCTTCTAAACGAAGCAGCCTATTTTAATTACTCACTTTAGCAATAGGCAAGTGTTGATCTGAATCGTAGAACAATTGGCTTTTCTTAACGGTATGTTTGGTCAAATACAAACCTAACTCCCTTTTCACTCCTATTCCGACTGAAGATGATTACTGCAACTTTTGAATTGTACTTGCAATAAGTAAATATTATGATTTTACAAGTATTTATCTATTAGGATGAAATAAGCACTTGAGTATTTCTAACATACATTTACGAATTGTCAGTTTGACCCAGTTGGTAAGAGAATCTGTAAACAATGGTCGTGATTCCAAGTCACCGTTGGGAAATGTTCGTTTTATAAATGTAATCATAGTTTCAAATGAAATAAGCCCTTAAGTATTTCTAACAAAATATTTCAAAGATGTGTTAAACCAACATATCCATCTTCCTCTTCTTATTACAAGATTTCAGCTACTGTACTCTCTAGCCCACGCTCACCTCAAATGTTGTCGTATCAGGTAAACCCTTGGGAGCTCTGAATTGAATCTTTTGGTTTGTTGAAACATATACAGTCATCATTCTTTGTTTTTGTTATACATCTAGTGCCATTCCCACAAGACATAAATTAGATGATAAAATCACTTCATAATTCCTCAGGATTTCCAGGTCGCTTAAAAAGTGTGGGTTCAATCCTAGGGCTAGGTATTGCAGGCTTTTACTATCTAACAAAGCGTCAGCTGAAGGAAACATAGTCACGTACGAGTTCAGAGGATGACTCCAGGCGTGATAGATAGAGTGCAGATAATAAAAATATACCTCAACAGACCAATGAAAGTTTCTCGGTTGAAATTCCCTGAAACGACAGGCAACAGTGAATACAGCGGCCGAAATGTTGTGTCAGTCGAAAAAGATGACCCACTAAAGATTTTCGAATGTTCACTTTACGCAACTTTTTCGTTTTTACGAAAAAAGGTTGAGAGTGAAAATAACGTTCAGCATTTTGCAGCGACAACAAAATCAAATTAAACTACGCAGAGCAACAATTGGTTCATTTGTAACAAAAAAAAAACACAGTTCATCTGATGCTGTAAGAATAAAATTAGACAACTGACTACGGTATTCATTTCTTCATTTTAACATGACTAGGATATTTGAATCGCCTGTTTCTATGGCCCCACAAACGACGATATTTAAGAAGCCCAACTTAGATCAGCACAAGGTCAAACGTCGATAAATGATAGGATAGGTAGATTGTATTACGGAAAACCTTCAATTGAGATGAGATAGCTTTAGAAATCGACTTGGATTTCCTGCCCAAGCATTGACTCATTGCCATGACAGAAGTTACGCAGCTATAAAAGCCAGAAGGCAGACCATCACATAATGTTTCTTTTAGATGCGTCCATGCATCTCTATAAGACACTCTTCGGTTAGTCGGTCCCTGATATTTCAAATTATAATTTTCTCGGACGTGTCAGATTGGATTGATATGAAAGTTCGTCCAGACTTTCGGGTGAACCAACCTCATTCTCTTTTTCTCTTTAACATCTTTTTCCTCCACCTGTTGCTACTACTAACACGGATGGTAGACTCATACTTGAACTTATTACTCTGTTTTATTTTTGTTGTTGTTTTTTAATATGATCAATCAGATTATTCATTTAACGGACATCTGTAACCGTCCGGATTCTGTGAATCTATTGTCCAAGAGATAAATGAGATTGTTTCTCAATTCTTAAAGAGCTTAGCCTAGTACAGTGCAAGGTCAAATGTTGGCTTGTGAGACAGAGAGTGAGAGAGAGAGAGAGAGAGAGAGAGAGAGATCTTATTACGCCAATCTTCTCAAACGGGAGGAGCCTGTTTTGAAAAAACTGAATTCGGATTCCTAGCATTTTAAGCTCAACCACTGTCATCCGTCATGGTTAGGAAATGCGCAAATCTTCCGGTCAGAAAGAAGACCTTAACACATTTTTAGATATTGCTAACCAAAACTAACACTAAGACTGTCAACATAGTTTTTTTTCAGTTTTTAAGTTGGTCTGGCTGGCTATCTGTGTATGTCTCACGCATACAGGCCGCACTAGTAGAGCTATAGAGCTGAAAAATCAAACGTGTACTCAGTGGTTCAAATTGCAAAATGGATTTTTGATCGTTAGCTATTTGGTCCGACAACATCATGCTTATTTCTTGAGATTCGGACTTTTTGTGATCACTGCCCAACAAATAGCGTTTTAGGCTTGTTCAATTTGTCAAAAAGAAACGAAAACAGGCTTAAATCAAATATTTCTGACCTGAAATTATTTTTTCTCAAGATGTGCCAGCGTTAGGTCTGGGGAGTTGTATTTCGTTTTTGCAAGGAAACTGGAACACTCAAAAGTTTATTCTTTTTCATTTGAAATCAAATCTTTGAAGTAGTGTTAGTAAAATGATAGTTTTAATTAAATCATTCATTGATCACCACTTTTGCCAATTTTTCATTGATCACCCCCAACATGGCATATTGCCAAAAGACGTTGGTCATGTGGCGGTTTCTCTTGAGTTACAAACCAGACCTTTTGTTTCTTCTAAAAATATCAGTCAAATTAACTATTTGATTTTGTTTATCAATGGCATCTTTAGATTCAGTGTTGCTAAGATTGTCCCAGAGCAAGAAGAGGTCGTTTCTCGATATTGACTGAGCTTAGCTGAGTACAAAACAAGATTAAATGAGAGAGAGAGAGAAAGAGAGAGAGAGAGAGAGAGAGAGAGAAGATATTGCTAATGGGAGAGTTTGCTTTGAAAATCTGCAACTATCTGAACCATTAGGTAGACCAATGTTTTATTCTTATGTGATTGATCGGATTACCTTTTGACTCTTTAAAAGGTGTTTGAACAATAAAGGCACAAATTTAGCATGGAGTAGTAAATTGAATTCACCCCAAAACTTATTTGGGCGGGGAATTTTCAAAAACAACAACAAAAAAATGTTTTCCGACTTAAAGAGAGAAATGTGTTCGAAAAATTTCAAGTTTCTACAATCAACCGTCAGGGCTAGAAGTCTGGATACATATATACTTAGATACATATAAATGTCAGAATATATGAATTAGCTAAACCCAGGACCAGTGTTTAAAACAGTCTGTTGTGGGTAGCTATGATTAATGACACCACGGATGAGAGATGGTAAGCATACTGATTGATTTGATTGAACAACAGGCGCCAACAAAGACGGTAAAAGGTTTGTATTCATTTCTATATGCGCGTATGTTTGCATGTGTTCGTGTGTTTGAGTGTTCCGGTGCCCCTGGCCATACCGTTTTGTAATCAGTACTCCATTTGAAAGAAAAATATATTTTTTTGGAAAAAAACTGGTTGGAGGTAACTGGTAAACTGGTTGATAACATCTAGGTTTCTTAATGTTTCTTTCTTTTTTTTTTTTCTTTTTTTTTCAAATTATAGATTTTTTTCAGTGGAAAACTCCAGTCAAGCAAAAAAAATAAATAAATTTATTCTTCGAAGGAATTTTTTTTTTACTTGACTCCAAATTTATGACGCAACACTAGTTCAAGTGTGCAGGTGAGTATCTTTTTTTAAATTCAAGTATGGTTTTTGAATGCTACAGTAGTTTCATTATTTCCAAGGTTCTCGTTTTAGACATGTTTAACTTGTCTATCGTTTGACAGGATGTGACCAATACTAGTTTCATATTTATTCTTCTCGTCATTATTCATAATAAGCTTTCTCCATTTTTATAACTATTTCTCTGCACGCAGCGAAAAGGATATTTTCTTTGTCGTGCGAAAAAGGTGAGTCATTGAATTCGGGTATCGTGAAACATAGCGGCGGGAATCTTTACAGGGCGGAGACTGCTAAGCTGTTTACCTTTCAAAGGTTGCAAAAACGTGAATGGTGCATAGCTAAACCTACCAAAAGGAGTCTCCCCTGTCTCTCTCTCTTTTGTTCACTTTTTACTATTTTCTTTATACAGCTTAATCTAGAACAAGGTCAGGGGAAAGTTCAGGGGTAAGATAGTTTCAACAGACAATGATGTGCCTACCTTACCTGAAGGTATCAGTTACAGAGAATACGCTGCGCGTTGAAGAAATTGGTTGCAGTAATGATTTTCACAAAAAATAAACTAAAATTCGTCGACATAACAGTTCATAAATGAACAACCGTAGCGTCAAAAATAAAAGTCATGTAAAAAGTTTTTGGTTAAGACTTATGATCAGAGTAAATTCTACTTATGACGTTGATGACGTTTTCAACTGGAAAACATCTGAAATGGAGTAAAAAATCATTTAGAAATATCTAGATTCTCCAGAATCTAGATGTTATAATTACATCCTTCAAAATTAGGCGCAAAAAAATTTTTTTCAGAAAAAAAAAAATTTTTCAGAAAAAATAATTTTTCAGAAAAAAATTTTTTCCCAGAAAAAAAAAAAATTTTCAGATAAATTTTTCAGAAAAAAAAAAAAATTTTCAGAAAAAAAAAAAATTCAGGAAGGGTCAAGTGGAGCACTGATGCCAATTTTCAAGTCTATTGACTCTACTGTATGGCACACAAACACAAAAGAACCCCTGGCCATCTTTGAAGGCTACCACTGTTCAACAAGCCCAGCTACGCTAGGGTCAAGCTCCCTTGCTTCAGTAAAATCTAAGAATTAAACTAAGGAAAATTCATTTCTCCACACAGTATCATTCCAAAACTACCTATTCCATTCAAAGTCCTTTATCAGCGGTTCCTGTAAATAGGATATGCAAACTTCAGCAAAACAAGAGGACCTGAGTGGGGCTTTTAGGAGTGAGAGTGAATTCGTTAACCGAGGCCAGCAGAATGAATGGACGAGCTAGACAAATTCAGGAAGTACTGGCTCCGCGACGCCCACGATAAAGAAGTGTGGCAAATCCTGGGGAAGGTCAATGTTCAACGACGGACGTTAAAAGACTGATGATGATGATGACTTTGTCACTGTTATTTTTGAAAGGCGTCACTGATTTTTTGTCTGGTTATTATCATCCGTCACATGCAAAAACAAAATCAAAACTCAAGAGTAAGAGTCCGATTATCATGTATTTCAACGTGTCTCGGTGTATCTAAACTGGACAATACTTGTTAGTCGAACTGCAAAGTCCTTCTCTCGTTTTGTGTGTCTGTTTTGAAAGCCATTTATTATTCAGTTCGAAAATTCATATCAAAGCACTTAGTGTCTGAGATCTTTTTTTAAGAATTGAATTGAATATGTTTATTTTTGGAGAAGAGATTGTGGCACCTGATAGCTCGTTATCATTTTTCCAATAGCAATTCCTCAGGAGTATGCACGCACAAACAATAAAGACCTGAATTAAACTTTAAAGACACTTCTGAGATTTCTCTAAAATGGTGCAAAATACGACACCACCAATTTGTAATGTAAATCAACCTAATAACTTAAGTGACCAGACAGTAGTAGCTCAAGGTTGTTACTTCTATATTGAACTCTAATGGTAAGAATCAATAAGATCTATACGACACACCAGCACAATATACCCCTCACATAAGTAAACTAACCGGATTTTTCTTTTTGTTCTCGAGGAGAGAAACTTGAATACCAAGAAAATCACCTGAATTGCAGTAATATCTCCAGAAGCGGAAAAAAAAGCATAACAGACGCTGAATGACGTCAGCAAGTCCATACCGAATCATATGCCACATAAACCTGTCCTATTAAACGCTCCAATGAAGCTGCCAGTGGTTGCGTAACGAGGGAACAGTTAATAGAAATAGATAACTCGAAGTTGAACAACCATAGCCACCTTTTTTATGTTGCGTGTGTTTGTGTCTTCGAATGGCCCTGGCCATGCCGTTTTGTCTATAAGACTTGTTAATTGTACTCCACTAGATGCCTTTCTAAAATTTTTATTTTTCCCCATTTTTGGAGAAAAAAGCTCTCTTGACCCTTTTCCCAAAAGTTTCCTTTATTTTCGGAAAGAAAAGCTTGGTTGACCTTTTTAGGCCTTATTTCAACAGGTTTATCAATAACATTTAGATTCTCCAGAATGTTTCTGGTTGTTTTTTACTCTACTTTAGATGTTTTCCATTGGAAAAAAGCCAGTGATGTCATAATAGGATTTATTCTGACCACATTCATTCTTGGACGAATTTTGTTTCACATGACTTCAAATTTTGACGCTAGAGCTGTTCAATCATTGCCTGTGATGGTGAGTTTCCTTAAAATTGATGAATACAGATGGGAGGTTTTCTCTCTGCATAACAGACAGGCGTATAAACCGCCCAAATATCTTGGCAGCCATCTTCCATAACTACAAATTTGTTTGAAGACGACAGACAAGGAATTTTGAGAATGTTTTAGTTAATTATCTCGCTTAAGATGGCTGCGTAAACACACACTGTTTTAACTCCCTGACCCTGCAACAAAAAATGAATACAAAATTTCACCTCCATTGGTGTAAGAAAGGCGTCTTCTTTACAAGAATATCAAATGCATAGAACCGCCCAAGTGAAAAAACGGTCACATTCGAAAATATCAATGTTTAGAAAATAATCCTAATTCTTATATCGGCTATACCATTTTTAACTACTAGTCTTCGTACTAGATTAACCCCACCTAACCAAACTGGACCAATTAACTGCTGTCAAAAAAATTCAGGTGCATTCAAGTAGATTCAAGTACATTTATTTCTATTCACTAGTAATCCCAATCTTCCCAATGATTTTCCACGCCTGTATAAAATACAAAACATTATGAAACAACGAAGTTTTAAACAGGTTGATGTCGATGGGTGTGTATTCAAGTGTGCATATCTTCAGAAAAATCGTTTCAAACAAAGTTCTATACTGATGATATTTGTGATTGATGCATATACTTACATGACATAAGTAATAGTCCGATTCTCCCAGTAACATTCCTATTCTCTCCATTTTCATTATACATTAATATAGGAAACTCATCAGTGGTACATTCACATTATAAATATAATATCCTTATTCTAACTGACTCGGTTTAATTCCTGAAAACAGACGAGCACATTTTTCATTAAATTCAATACATTTCTATAGAAAAATCATTTGCAATGCATGCACATTATAGATATAATAACTTTATTATGTCAGTAATGATTGCATTGATTCCTGACCCTTGACAATCCATTCTTTCCTGATTTGTAAAAACAATACTTGAGTGAAACAATTCTAAAATAAAATGCATTTTCATTAAAAGTATCATTAATTGGACAATTCGGAGAATAGTAGTATTTAAATTAAGTTTATAAATCTCAAATGCTTCGCCTTTCGGCAAAGTAGTGATTTTGAATGAAAAAGTATTGAAAAGTTCGTTTTTTTTCAAGTAAAAAATGTCACGCAATACCATACGGTGTGGGTGCAAACGTTAAGTATTTAAAATTATGATGGGACCACAAAACGAAAAATGGGGCCTTGTATTTGAAAAAAAAGAGGGGTGGGAATTAAGATGATACAAGATTTTCAACAAACATAATTATAGACAATTTGAAATAGGCAAAATAACTTCTAATTCCCTCATTAAAACACACACACACACACACACACACACACACGCACAATAACTGAGCGTTTAATAGCATAATAAAAAAAACTTAAAATCTTCTCTAATCTTTGTTTAGGCCCCCCCAAGTATTTTAAATATATGGATCCATTTTTCGTTTCGCAGTTTCTTCATAATTTTAAATATAAACCGTGTGTTTGAAAATGGAGAAGCATTTTTTATGGGTTCATTAGAAACCGTCAACCAAAACTGACGTCAAAATGGTTAACATAGGTTTCTTGAATTTTTAAGTTGGTCTGTCCGTCTTGCTGGCTGGATATGAATGATTGAATACATGTACAATTGAAGTCAGAAGTTTACATAAACCTGAAGCCGGATACATTTAAACACAATTTAATCCTTGTAAATATTCATTCATTCTACTATCATTCTGACGCTTAGATATCGTAGTGATCCAATGTAGTGATCAAAACTGAACTGAAACAGGAAATATTTACCAGGATTAAATGTTAGGAATTGTGAAAAACTGAGTTGGTATGTATTTGCCTAAGGTGTGTATAAACTATACGTAGATCGTGAACAGACTTGAGGGACGAAAATTCAAACACTAACCCCATATTATGTTATTTTTAAAATAAATTCTAGTGGGTGGTTCAATTTGCAAGTTTGTTTTGTTTTTGTTTTTGGTTTTTTGATAAATCTATATCTTAGTTTGTGTTCAGTAGTATTTGCACCTGGACAATTCAAACTCTTTCCGGTTATCACTGTCCAACAAAAGGCGTGAACAAAAGGCATGAGAAGTAACTCATTCATCAGTCAAGGTTTTTTTTTCCAATTTTTCTTATTGATCTCACCCAATACGAAATAGTGCTAAAAGGCATTGTTCATGTGAGAGTTTCTATTGGGCGACTAACCAAAATAGTTTCTTTTTTTTATACCAAAACAAATGATTGAGGTCTCCCACGCCACTTGCTGGTTTGTTCATGAAACTCGTGAACTGGCGTTCAAGTGACTCAAGAGAATTTGTGAAGGTCAAGAGAAAGTTGGGTGTAATAAACGTCGCGGACGCTCGAGCACGACAAGAAATTTCTGTCTAACGTAGGACATCATTTCTGCAATCATTATGATACTGAGAGGTCGATCATTATGAACGTTTGGCACGATTTTTTTTTAAAAACATTCTCGCCGGTTTTTGACTTGCATGGTCCTCCACAATGTTCATCATCTTCAACACACTCTTGACCTTCACAAAATCTCTTATACCACTCAAATGAATTTTCAAGTGACGTGCGTTCTTCGTCATAGACTTAGGTTAGCATACTAAAAATTCGGTGGGTATTTTGTTTAATTTCGTTAAAAATTCCGAAATTAAGCGCCCGCATGATTTTTCAACCAACCATTTTACCAACAACCGTCCAGTTCCGTAGCTCCAGGTCTGAAGCGAAAGTTTCAATCCTGCCTCATGGTACTGGATGGGATAATGGAAAGTCCATAGCCACATTGAAAAGATGTAATACATCGAAACAGCTGTCTGTGGATGACACAATAATATATATATATATATATATATATATATATATATATATATATATATATATATATATATATATATATATATATATATATATATGTATGCGTGTGTATGTGTGTGTGTATGTGTGTGTGTGTGTGTTATCACGATCTGTAATGATTTTAATTGGTACAAAATGTTATTCTTTCGTAAATTTACATGTAAAATACATTGCCAATGTTGTAGATTATAAATTTTTGCAAAAGACATTGAGAGTTTCTTCTTTGAGGATGCAGATGGTCTGGAAAGTTACACGTTGACTTATGGTCACAGGATTCCCAACCCTGTACTACAGTAAATTGTGCTGAGTAGATATTCATAAAGACTATATTTCAAGGACCAGAACGTACGCACGTATCTCATCCAGGAGACGAAGCACTATGCACAGTGTTATATGCTGCAGATTTGTTTTGTTTTAAGAGTAATACGGATAGTGCCAGTTCCAAAAAGGTATGTTCGGCTGCAGCTGGACTCTTGGTGAGCTTCTGGTATATATATATATATATATATATATATATATATATATATATATATATATATATATATATATATATATATATATATATATATATATATATATATATGTGTGTGGGTGTGGGTGTGACATTAATGTGTTAATGTTCAGCTTGAAGCAACTATCCATTTCACAGATGACAATTATGATGAATGAAATATGATGTATCATATCATAAGTTTTGCCGTGACTTCTCCATTATACGAACAGAAAAATTTGTGTGAATGATACTCCAGGCTTGTCTGAATAACACTCAAGTTGATATTGCAAAAAAATAGCGCTAGCATTATGTAACTTGACTATACACAAATGGAAGGTGTCATCACAGGTGTCTTTTCAGAAAAAGTTCAGATTACCGAACCGGAAATTTGAAATACAGTCTTTGTTATGAATATTTACTCAACAAACCTTACTCTAGTACAGGGGTGGGGAGCCTGTGGCCTCAAAGCTGCATGCAACTTTCTATACCGTCTGTGGCATCGAAGAAGAAATTTTGAACGTCTTCTACAAAAGATTAGAATATACAACATTGGCATTCATACGTGTTTTACGTGTGAATTTACAATGAAATTATTATCATTTCTAGTATCATTGTTGAATTTGTTTACAGGCGTGTCGTACGTGTATCTTTACCATAAGGCAACAAATTTCAATACGGCCTTTAAGCGTGAAAATGTTCTTTATCTAGCACAAGGTCAAACGGGAGGGAATACGAGTAAAAAAAAGTTGTATTGTGTCAATCTCAAAGGGCCTATCTGCTTTGTAACTCAGTATCCGAAATTCGAAGCATCGACCATTGACATCGGAGAAAAGTATGCACGTATCTCAGCCCCGAGGCTAGACAATCATTTCTGTGTTATGCTCCAGATTTGTCTTTGTTACTTCAAAGCGTAATACAGATAGTTTCAAAGATGTATGTTTGAGAGTGCTGGACTTTTTGGTGTGTTGAGTAGCCTGCCACCATAGAAATGTAAAATAATTTTCCGTCCGCCGTAGGGAATTGAGGCTTCGAAGTATTCTTTCAATTGATGCCAATTTAAATACTAGATATCCTAATTGAAATCTACAATTTTAGATAGAAGATCTATAATTTTAAAAAAAGATTTAATTCGATTTCTCGAGAACCGCAGATCCAAACTCGAAACTGCAATGCCAACTTCTCTGGTGATTGTCAACTACATACAGTGGCCAGTTGTTGGGTAATTACAGTACACACACGTCTGCGCGAGTGCGTACTTTCTTCATTTAAGAGTAACGATACGCTTAACAAAAAGGAACCTCCACGACCAACTGATGTTCAGTCTTAATCAAAAAGTAACATTTTGTGTCCACTCGGCGCTAATGCCTTCGGGAAAGGCTTATATCCGTATCTTCTCAATGCCAGTATGTCATCGGCCAGCAGGGCTGGGTAAGACCCATCAAAATTCATCACTCTGATTAAAGGCTGATTAAAAAATAAGGAAATGGATGGATTCAAATTTATCTTGACAAATATATTGAATGACTGAATGTAATAGCCCTATTCCATGAGTAATATTTTCATTGATTTTCCATCGCTGACAATCATTTCCCACCAGATTTTTAATCGCTGACAATCATTTCCCACCAGATATTTCATCGCTGACAATCATTTCCCACCAGATTTTTCATCGCTGACAATCATTTCCCACCAGATTTTTCACCGCTGACAATCATTTCCCTCCAGATTTCAATGCATTCCCCTTCACAAATGTCCCTTGTTTACATATTTCATTTGTAAAAAAAAAAAAAATTTTCAGAATCAGCAAAATTAAAAAGATATGAATATCTGAAATCTCTTTTTTTTGCCATCCCGCACATGTTCCCCTGTGCCAGAATTTGTAGTGTGGCTATATATTGGATAAATGTCTTTTGGCAGCATGTTGCTTTGGGGGATGAACAATTAAAATTTGGGAAAAAAGCTATCGATGTTACTTCTCTTTCCCCTTTTATCACTGAGAAAAAGTCTGAAGCATTTCCTGTCTAGGGATGATCAGTCGTTTACAATATTTTGAAGACATGTAGATTGGCCTCTGGCCACCAGAACAGGAATTATCAGAGAAGAGCTACACTCAGACATGGACAGCATACAATTTTGTGCACTACAACAAATACTTTTTGAAAAAATTGATGGAACCAACGAAATGCATGAAAGCCTTTCCCGTAATTATAGTGGCGTAACACTTATATTTTCTCTTTGATTCTTTTCACCCTCTGACTGTCAAATTGCCACCTCCATTTTGTTGGATTACCGCACGTCCACACAACAAACAAATATATGTTTTTATATATGTATAATATACACACATATATATATATATATGTTTGTGTGTGAGAGAGAGGGGGAGAGTATGTGAAATATTTCAGCTGCTCTATCACGCATACATACCCGTGATTATTCCCCCTTCTTATACAATTCCCAGCATGCATGTGGTTCGAATGACAATTCTTTTTTTTAATTCTATCTGTTCAAAGAACGTACAACCTAGATGTTCACTGATGCTTGTTGCAAAAACAAACCTGATTTCTCCTTGTTTGCCTCATCTTTTTTTCAAGGGACCAATAGTTAGACAGACACAACCTACTCTTCTTTTCACGCCCTCCCCGTCGGGCCCCGTAGCCGGAGCACATGGGTCAGGAAATGTCCTGTTTCCATTTTCAAATTGGTCAACCCTCCCATCTCAACCCAGTGAGCACAGAAGAATGGGCAGGCTGAAACATCGCTAAGCAGCGAACAATCAAATTAGGGATTACAAAAGAATACAGCTATGGTTGATCACACAATAGAAACCAAAGTCTTTGGGGGAATGTATCGTGTTAGGGGTGCTCAATGAAAAAAAATGTAATAGGAGTGAATGATAATGAATGAATTACTTCTTCCGCATTTTGTTTGGATAGTGATCACTAAAAAAAGGTCAAGTTTTTGGGCGCAAACAGAGGGATTAACATGTTGACCCCACCCTCACTATAAACATATTCAGGGGAGGATTAAAAAACCTGTTTTGCCTAAACATGATAAGGAAAAAGCTCCATTGATGCGGTTTATACGCATGGTACGTACATAACCAGACAATCACCGAGCCAACCAGGTCAACTTAAAAACTGAAGAAACCTATGTTAACAGTTTTGGTTGCCGGTTTCTAATAACCCCATTCTGTCAGTAGCTTATGCATTGATTTCTGACCTTTGGTTACTATATCTTTCCTAATTTTCAATCCATTACCATGTTTAAATCGTTTGAAATCTATTTCAATTGTAAAAACCTGATTCTTTCAGTAATACTTGCAACCATTAACCACAAACAAAGCCTTTCTTTTCGGTTTTCAATGCATTTCTATAGTTAAAGATCAGATTGTTGGAAACCTGCGACACATTTCAATAGTAAAATTATTAGTAACGCATTATATACATATAACAATCCCTATTCTGCGAGTCATGCGAGTCTTATGACATTATGACATGATCACAATGAGTTCTCTTATGACAATATATATATTACAATGTCATAAAGATAGGTCGAAAATATAAATATTGTAGATATCTCTCCCCATCTCTCCCTCTCTCTCATACTCCTCCCATCCCTCTCTCTGTGGATGTTTTAAAGCGTTTTCAATTTTGATCAAAGAGAAAGTGAATTTGTCTTTCATAGACCTTTTAACATGCATCGCAGGTAATAGATATCAATGCATTTCCACACGACTTATAGAGGGCCTATCCTTTCGCTTGCGCTTATATCTAATCATGGTGACTTGCAATCAATTTGTGATTTAATATTCATTTCTATTGTTAAATTCTCTAGCAATGTGTTTACATCGTGAGCAACCACTCCAGAAAGCGCACTATGGTTCTGACCCTTGAATTGATCAATGTCGAAGTAACCCAACTACACTTGAATGACATTCCACAACGAATTATCATTCTCTCCAATCAATCAATCAATCAATATATATATATATATATATATATATATATATATATATAATGTGTACTTTAGAGAGTGAGACAGACTCGGGAGTGAAGTTTTTGGTTTTTGGTGGTAAGGTTTATTAATCCTTATATGTCAATAGTCCATACATGTTTCGGGATTCTTCCCATCATCAGTGGTGTGTGTTGTGTGAGTGTGAATTAAAATGTATATATATATGTACACACACACACACACACACACACACACACACATATATATATATATATATATATATATATATACATATATATATATATATGTGTGTGTGTGTGTGTGTACATATATATATATTATTGTGTCATTCACAGACAGCTGTTTCGATGTATTACATCTCTTCAGTGTGGCCATAGACTTTATCCCATCCAGTACCGCGGCAGAAACCCGGAGTCCGATATCCTCCCTCTGGACTACGGATCTGGGTGGTCAGTAAGGCTGAATTTAAGCAATATATTCATTTACGCAGAAACTCCTCATCCACCAGAGTTCTCTATTTCTATGGAAGAGCATTGCATAAGCTTACAATGGATGAGTTACCTCACTTGAAGAGTGCTCAACCCTGAATAGAGGAGCATTATATATATATATATATTACAGTAAGATTATGAAACTAGTTGAACATGGATTTTAAACTTTCAAGTAAAAAATACCTGATATTTAGAAAATTTTGCTTAGTTTGACTCAAGGCTACAATAGTGAGGATTGGATTCATTATAGTAGTGATGATCTATAGACGGCTAATGCTCGTAAAGAGTAACAGCAAAATTCCGTACTATATTTCGTTCTCGCATGCTGCTTGAGTTCCCAAACCTTAAGGACTATTGTGTAATGAGCTAGTGAGCTGCTAGATAGCATTAAAAAGCATAACCAACAAACGCATGCCCTTGGGAAAGGCATTGATCTACATCTCCCTATGCTGAATCCAATAGGTATATATATATATATATATATATATATACATATATATATATATATATATATATATATATATATATATATATGCATGCTGATTATTAATGTGGAACAAGACAAGGTATTTGAGGAATAGCATATATGTAGAAATGTTGACATGACGTGACAGGTGCACACTAACACACATATATCCCTTAAGGCCTTTCATATCTTGTCATTTATCGGAACATTCTCTTATTTGTTAGGCTACAAATAATTAGAAAATGAAAGAATGTAGGACTGCATCCTGACAATCAAAGAAAAACGACGTCAATTTCGAAGCTCTTAAGCAACAACTGATGTAATCAATTTATTATTATTTGTATATTATTTTGGATTTTATTTATTTTCCCAACCCGAGGGTCAGTGCTCATTTCTTTGATGTTCGTTATTTCATTGGGGTTCATGTATATTTTATTTATTTGTTCACATTCATACCCAAACATGAAAGATAAACGTGTCTCTGATCTTTGCAAAGTATATTGTAAACTCAAATTATTATTCTTTTCCGCTGATTTGGGCAGCACTTCTTAACTCATGCTTGTTGACAAAGACCTATCTATGATTGGAACACCCTGGTTGATTATGGACCATGTTTGTTGACAAGAAAGAACTTCTCACAAAGAACTATCAATAATTGGAACAGCCAGGTGGATAATGATCAGAATATCCTGGGAATAAGCACGATTAATAACTTCATGAACTAAGTCAAGTAGACGTTAAAAATCAAAATCTAAAAGCCAACCAAGAAAACAACTCAAAATGAAAAAAACAACTGACAAGAAAAAACTTTCGATATTCTGGAAAATAATAACCAAACAAAAGTGCAAAGGGAAGCCATGAGCACAAATATCGGCATCATTCACTATGTGAATTATTTTTGTATAACGTTTGTTATTACAAGGATGTGGGAGACAAAACAACTTTGGTCGTTGATGAGGAAACGTTGAATATTTTGGTATTTTATCTTCAATGTCTAACTGAGAAGATGAAGGAAAATCAATCGTTGTGCTTTTTACTTTGAAACTGCAATATCATTGTAGATGTACGTAGTGAAAATCAATGCTCACACAAATATTACTAATATCTTTGTCAGTTTTATTTCAATCTTTGGCATATTTTTTTCATCATGCCTCATATAGTGAATCTTACTTTACCTTAGATAAAACCTCTGTGGGTCCTTAGTCAAGTGAGAAATACGGAGATTTAGGGATTGGATCAGCAACACAGCCTCGTATAAAATGCACTTATTAAAAAAAATCACAATCAAATTTGCAATGAACGAATTCCAAGCAAATCATAGCAAAGAAGGCAAGGCCAATATTGTGAAAGGGTTGGATAAAAGCCCGAACGGGAATTTAGTCCTCGATTTCAGCCTGTCCAATTATAAACGTTCAATA